>VOPJ01014547.1:0-22019 GCA_014673585.1 Semibalanus balanoides | reverse complement strand
GAGAGAGAGAGAGAGAGAGAGAGAGAGAGAGAGCATTAGTCTGCAACCCCGTGTTGAATAAAGGGATACCGATTGCGACACTCAATTTAATATCGGCGTGGGACGTCACAGGCTGAGAGACGCCAGGACATCTTTAGTGACGGCCTCTGGGCGCCCTCGGAGTCCTGCAGACGGCTCGCTGAGTCCTGCAGCGTCCATCGGCAGCACACTGCCATACCAGCAGATGCCACCGGCAACATACCGCCATACCAGCAGATGCCACCGGCCACACCACCATACCAGCAGATGCCACCCGCCACACCACCATACCAGCAGATGCCACCGGCAGCATACCGCCATACCAGCAGATGCCACCGGCAACATACCGCCATACCAGCAGATGCCACCGGCCACACCACCATACCAGCAGATGCCACCCGCCTCAGGAGGTAAAGCGGCTGACACGACGGCGGCGAATGGAAACCGAATCGAGCATAATCGTTAAAAGGATATTGTGAAAAAATGAATAAGGATGTGACAAATAGCATGATAGAGACTTGTAAATCGATGTTTCCGCAGATAAAGGACTGATGGGTTTTGTCCATATATTTTGACAGGTGATTTTTCTCTTCAGGCACCCATTATCTTCAGTTATTATTCAGTCTGAATGATGTCTTAGGGCAGTGGTTCCCAAACGGTGGGTCATGGCCACATTTGGGGTAACGGAGCAATTCTGCGGGGGTAACAAAGCCCTGTGAAGTTGAACCATAAATGTTGCGCTAAGACAGCTATGATGCAGCCCTTGGCTAACAATCTAACCTTTCTGTGCGCCCCGTCGGCAACGAAGCCTAGAATTGGGATATTGGAGCAGAAAGGGGAATAAATGCATGTGCACCCTCTGCCTTTGTTTTAGTTGCGATGCTCCAATGGAAGTGTGTAAAAAGGTGCAACTAACGCATGGGAAACAACATTACTTTTGTTAAATCAATATAAATTTTGAAGGTTGGGGTAATGTACTCTTCTGACTGCAGAAAGGGGGCAATTGTGTCGGGAGGACTGGGAACCACTGCCTTAGGGGGATAGATCCAATGCATTTGCATTCTTTTGCAGCTCGTTATTTTCGACATTTCTTCTACTAAGTTAAGGACTGGATGCAGGCCAGCATTTCAAACATACCTTGAAGCTGGATCGGCAAGTTTATTCCGCTGCCACTTGCGATAGCAAGACAGCCATTATGTGCAGCTTTGACTAATCGAATGCTAGGACTGATCATGATAAGCATATACAGAATGATTATAAATAGCCTGATGCTCATTGATAGTGCACAAGAAGATTTATCTTATCTCGTTATGAGTTATCAAAGATCACCAGGCTATAAAGTAATAAAGTAGGTTTATATATATTATTTATGTATAGTTATATTATGTGTGTGTGTGTGTGTGTGTGTGTGTGTGTGTGTGTGTGTGTGTGTGTGTGTGTACGTATGTATGCTCGTCAAAAACACATGTGCCTATACGAGTGAGAGCGTGAATAGTTTTACCATGTCTAAAAATCAGACTCATTTATGAATCACTTGAGCAGGGTCTTCTGTGAGAATGGACTAGTTGCAGGTTACCTAACCCATTGTTTTATGCATTTGATGGAACGCGAATTAATTTAAAATATTGTATATATTGTCAATGTAATATAAATTCTTCTGAATTATCAGTAATTTAACTAAGTATATTTACGTAATTTATAATTCTGCTCTCTGATTGGTCGTGACGCAATTTAGCAATAGTTCAGGCGATCGACGTTAACTGAGGTAGCTTGAGCAGTTCGGTTGGCACATTTATTTTTGATATAGAGGTTCTTCGGACAAATAAACATGAGATTGATCACAAGAAAATCAAAGCACGTGATATGGCGGATTTAAACAGATGCAATTTAGTTTGTTATCACGCCACTTAACCCTCGCCCTACGGGGGGGGCTGACAGAACCCCCCAGAGGTTTTTCTTGAATAACTCTTCACACATGCTGCGCATATTTCTGTAATTTTTAGTAACTAAGTGTGCAACAATTATACGCACCCTATCAAAATTTAGTTAAAATTGGTTACATTGTTTTGGAGATAATGACGTTTTGATGACGTCATGTTCGTAAAAACACGATAAATGTTTGAGAAATCATAGAAAAAAAGAGCTTTACTGCAAAATGCAAAAAAATACAAGACGCAAAATAACATTTTCTTTCATATGACAATTTTTTATCTCAATGTTTTGCTTTTTGACCCCCCAAAAGTTTGTTTGTTTTTTTAAATCCCAACAAAATCAAAATTTTCAAATATATTTTGAAAACCGGAACATATGTAAAAGAACTGATGAAAAACAATACCCAAACGAAATTGCAAAGCAATATCTCTATTTTTGACTGAGTGATGGCTTCCTAAGTGTAAGAAACTTATGACGTCATTTTTCTAATTCATTTTTTTCTTCTTTTGTTGACCAGATACGATAAAATAAGTACCTTTTCTGTAATCAGGAGCCAAAACTGGTCTAGGAACATGCCTTTTTTTTTGTATTTATCATATTCTAATTTTGAGGTTTTTTGGTCGCTATCCTGGACGTGATCGAGTCGTGGTTGCTAGTGCCATAGATAACAGTAGACTGTTATCTATGCTACTGTTATTTACTATTGTTATCTATATCTATTATTTATGTCTTCTGTTATCTATGCTAATGCTAATCGCCCATAGCAATTATCATCGATGGTGAAGATTTCCGTGACCTAAGAGTCAATAACAAAACCCCAGACCTTAAAAATCGATATATGGGCCAGATAGCGCTAATGCAAAGACAAAACAACTTGACGCTAAGCCAAATCATTTTATTTTCATATTCTTGATTATTACGACGGCCTGCAGCAGCATCACTATTTTTGGATGTAGGTCGATTTGGGTTCATTCATGTGACCTGGAAGGTCACCCGCTTTGGACCTTTAAACCAAGAAAATGACTATTACCAATCGGATTTCTAACTGACAGGCAAACATTGCGTGTTTTTCGCATTGCTCTATTTGCTGCTTGGTTTGGAGTTAGCAGGGGGCCGTCAGGCCCTCCCTCCGTAGGGCAAGGTGAAAAAACGGGCTCCCGTACGGGCCAAGGTTAACAGAAGCAACACATAAACTAAAATTGTGCATTCTACCCAGTGACCAAACAATTATTCTTAAAGGCAGTTTCAAAGGCCATTTAACGGATAGCTACGGCCAGACAGATCCTAAGGATAATCTAAATATATTTTCATACAAAGCTCATGACCCGACAGAACTATTTTTCAAACAAACATTGAGGCCTAAAGGGGCACAGTTGCTTTTTGCAAGTTGGTTTCTGGGGCAGGTTCCAAGTGAGGGCAGCGATCCGGATTCTGAGCCCACTTAAAAACTTCCTGTGAGGTAGCTAAGCAAGTTAGTAGGTTGTTTAAGAAGAATATCCAGACCAGGGACACTAAGAACAGCCCGTGGGAGCTGCAGTGCGGACCATTCCCACCTAAATGGGCCCATAAGCATTTTCGTGAGTATGAGGTGGGGGGGGGGGGCAGGCGTGCCTTTCAGCAATAATGGAGCCTATCTCGAACAGGTACTGTAGATGATATTAAGATGCAAATTTGTGTTTTGAATATAAACAGTATAAATCTCCATGAATTTCTGATCAGTTTGGTGTGAACAGTAATTCAGAGAAAAGCTCTTAACCATTTGTATTTGCAACGGGAAATACCGGGAACAACATGCTTTTGCATAGTCCGGCGCAATACTATTGCTAAATGACGTCACCACATCAAGTACTTTATAAATAATAAACTTTTACATAAAATATCTCGCGAAATATTGATTTGTGTGCAAAATAATGTGTATCACGTTAATCAGCACATTTTTCGCATTATTCTGCAAATATTCACCAAACAACCTGCAAGTAGTCCATTGTAAAGCAAGCATACCATAGAGCATTGTGAATTGACCAGAAGTTATGCCTTCTTTAGAACGCGATTTAGGACGCTTAGAATGCTAGATTGCACATTGGCCTGGAGTTGAAACATATCATGGGATGTTTTCACTTGACTTCGCGTTTCTGTTAAAAACTCTTGCAAACCAAGGTAGACGAGACACGTCACATACAAACTCAGCAGCAGAATTCCAGCAGACGCGTGTTTCTTTCCGACTGAACATAGAAGAACTCACAAGCTATCCAGCGACGACTCGCTGACTGCGCTGCTGTATTCGTTTTGGTCGTACTGGTCGTATTGGTCGTATTGGTCGTATTGGTCATTCCGCTTGGCCGCACTGGCGGGACTCAGCGCCACGCCAAGGATCACCACCAGGAACAGCAGAGCCGGTGACCGCATCATCTTTGCAATCTGCAACATCGAGAACACGACACGAAGCCACTCAGTATCATTGCTCAATCAGCCAAAGCCAAGGGCCAGGCGCCATCGGCAACACAGCGGTCATCGGATAACCTGGAGCCGTGTATCCAGATGTGATGTGTTGCGTTAGCGACACTGTGGAATTCGTTTCACTTACACATGGCTGAATGCACATTAAGAACATTAAAGGAACATTTAGGAACCGACTTGTAACAGATGTCCTACCCACAGAGAAGGAGGCGCCGCCGAGACTGATTGCTGAGCTCGTGAGCAGATGGCGGAATAAACGCCTCACGCGGCGAGGTTTCAGGACACCACGCGGGGTGGAAGTCGGATCATAGCCATATCACGGGGAGCTGGCTCGCCTTCAGAGGGCTCTTATTACATATAAATTATAATTTAGGTCGCTTGAGTAAATGTGATAAAATCATAAGAAACAGCAGAATCTAAGAAGGTCCGTAAATTGTTCCATATGGAACTTCAGATTATGAAAGCTCAGTTCAATGAAACTTACTCCAGCGACATTCTTCTAACAATGATAGGGTTATGAACTGTGTTTCGGCAATATCCTAGAGAAAGGAAGGGTGATACATTTACTCCAGTGCGTGCCGTCATACCAAGGGAGTCCTGTTTTATAACCAAATCAGTCTGTTCATCACGCTGCATCTGCGCCATATTTGTAATAATCTTAAATTTCGGACCCAAAATCTACAAAGGGGTGTCCTTGCTATAGTTGTTTTTTATTCCAACTGTAGACATACCTGCAATGTAATTAAGGACATTATACCATCATTAGTATATTTCCCTTGGGTGATATCTGACAAGAAAGATGTCATGCTGTCGTCGTTTCAATGCTTAACACAAATAAATTAAGTAGAAAATATCGGAGTTTTGTATGTTGTGAATTTCACTCCATGCCAATTTGGTTTTACATCCGCCCGCCAACTTAGGTACGGCAATATGAACACAAATTCCAATTGTAAAGAGATATGGTTTGTACCCACTTTTGTACAATTAGCAACATTTCTTGAAATATATGATTCTTTTCTGCGGTTTTTGAGAAACTGGTAGCTCGAAAAATCTGTTGTAAAGTTGTCCTGGTCCGTGGGTAATTCAGGCATAATGGGCAGTTTACAGCCATTTCAACATTGGATATTTTTTGTGTTACCGACAGAAGATGAGCATAATCCGATTACAAGTGTTGTGCAGAAATCGAAATCCATGATATCATATTTGTCTGAGCTGGCTGAATTCCGACGATTAACTAGTGAAGGTTATATCCGGCTCAAACAGCCCAAGAACAGATTTCAAGCTCCCGTGGGCAAGTTGACGTAATCCACTCTCACTCAGGGCAATAGCACACTACTATCACTTAACCACTTCTTCCGCCTGGCTCCTGCCGGCGGCGCCAGACAGCGGAGGCGGCGCCAGACAGCAGCCGTGTACCAGGTACCACTAATTAATGGCAGAGTACACCGCAGCACATCCCTCTCTGGCGTGGGAGGCAGCGGAAACAAACCACGGGCTGGACCTGTCAGCCGTGACGAGTGGCCGCGCGCCGGCCAGCCACGCACCGGCTAACCGACCAGGCTAACCGACCAGGCTAACCGACCAGGCTAACCGACTTGGCTAACCGCCGGAGCGAGGCGAGTCGAGGCGATCGCGACTCACTTGTATCAGGAGAGTGTTGAACCGTCTCAGTCACTCGGCAACGGAGGGCGATGTGCTCCAAGGGTCGTCTCGCGATCAACTAAGTAAGACGTCTAACTGGGCGATACACATAGGTGCTAGTTGGGACCGCCCGTGGGCGATAGGAGTGCCTTCGGGTCACTTCTGGATGTAAACAACATGAGCGAAGGCATTCCGCAATGCGGAACTGGTACAGAGAAGGGCGGCCAAAGTGGCCATCGGCGGGGCATCGGCGGGGCATCGGCGGGCCATCGGCGGGGCATCGGCGGGGCATCGGCAGGGCATCGGCGGGCCATCGCAGGACTCGCAGGACCGCGCTTCTTGGGCGTGGAAATCGGCTACGCATAGTTACTCCGTCCGTATCGCGAGCCTCGCGAGCCAGCCTGGAAAGTTGACAGGAGAGGAGATGACTAGGGAATACACAACATGATATAAACAACATTGCGGGCCACATTCTTGTCGGCAAGGGAAACATTACACGGAAGAGTAGTAATACGCTGAGACTTGAACATAGCTCCCAAATGATGCATAGGGTTATATTATATAATATAGTATAGTATTATATATATATATTATATATATAATATGGCACGTACGGTTGAATATGGACGCAAAGCTGGCATTAATAATCTTCTTTTTGGTTTTTCGAGTCGTCGTATTCACTTTTCTTCCCTCGTAGGATAACTACGGTAATACGTTCACCTATTTTATTCATGTTGTTGGCAACGTTTTCGCCCAATCTTTGAGCAGTCATCAGGCACCCCATTTATACGGTACATACATCTCCCCCCACTATACATATCACTTCATTACACATATTATAAAACAAAATCAGATTTAGTTCACATTCAGGTACGTATCGGTTCAGAGTTAATTACGTCTAACATTTCGAAAAGAGACAATCATAAAGTGCAATGTTTTGAAATTTTCCAGATATAAAGACAAGTCTCGATCTTTCTCCACTTTGGTACCTCTAAAGCGGGGCGGGCTTATACGATATAATCCCCCCCCGCATAAAGGCGGGCCACCAAGTTGGAGCGCCCTCAAAGACTGAGAGTGTCCCTCTGGCATTCCAACCTGTCGTTGTTGGTCTGTCGAGGGAAAGAAAAGTGATTACACGACTTCGAAAACAACCAAAAAGAAAGATTATTAATGCCAGCTTTGCCGTCCATAACAAAAAAGACTATAACAGATACCAATAGAAATCAAAACTAATAATAAAATAATATGCGCCAAACACGCCTCTAAAACGATAACCGATTAACACCAACCAAACTACACAACTCACAACAAAACACATGCAACTCATCAGCGCCACGTCAACGCTCAAGTAAAAAGTCTCAGCACACGTTACGTGCATTAACCGAGAATCTGCTCCCAAACTTTACTAATATAATATATATATATATATAATATATATATATATTTAAAATAATCATATATATATATATATATATATAGATATATATAGTATTATATAAGTGCTAACCCGTCCGCTCCTCTGGGCGATTACAGGTTGAGTGGTGGTGCAAGCCAGTGATAAGCAATTAGCAATTAGATTGATAACCCGTACTACCCGTGGCACACCCGTCGTACCTATAACCCGCGCTTGACCGGGGGGGGGGGCAAATATTGCTCACCTGCCGTTTATTGGCAATAACTCACAAACCATTCAAGATATCAACCTGAGACTTTTAGTACCTTCCTGCACATCAATTTTACACCGCTTGGGAAAATTTGGGAATGTTTCAAATTTTGTGGGGTTAGATATACACTGTTTAATGACGTCATGGTTCTTGAATTTAGCGCCAAAATCACTCAAGTTTTAAGCAGCTGCAAAATGGTTAAATTTTATGATAAACTAAAACCAACAAAATCAAAGGATAGCAAATTACATCTAGTATAAACCTGAAGTCTCAAAGTTTCCAAAAAATATTTTTACCCATTTTTTATTTTTTATATTTTTTACCATGTTTTTTTGTATCACATCAAAAACCGGAATATATGTGAAAGAGTGGTGTTCAAGCAGCATACACACCAAATTTCAAAAGAATATCACCATTTTTGACTTAGTGATAGCCTTTCAAGCACAACGAACGTGATGCGCGAGAGTGAGTAATTAAAATCGCAAATACTTGAAAAGTTGTGAAAAGGAGAAATTAAAAGACCCGAAACTGAATGGAAAAAAATAAAGACAGTTCATATGAATGTCTAAAACAAAAACAAAACTAAAATTTTGACATAAACGTTTTTTTTTCTCTCGCAAAATATCAAACAATTTATGTTAAATAAGAGTGTTGTAGAAACAATATACAAAGCCAAGTTTTCAAATAAGAGCACCATTACTAAGAAAGTCTAAGAATGGTAAATAATCACATAAAATTGCTGGTTTTTTTTTTGGCTATTTTGACAAAATAAAGACAATAAATTTCAGTAATGTATTTCTGAGATTAAGACTGGCCAAAAAACATTGCCTTTTCTTAGATTTATCAATTAATAACTGTGAACTCATTTGACCTGAATTGACCTCAGCTTGACACTTACTTCATTTTAATAGGCTCCGATGATGCCTTGATTATCACTATCGATTAATACGATAAAACAGCCCATAAAACATGTGTCGCATGACTTCTAAAAATCTGTTTCGGAGAGTGACCTTATGTGACCTGATCTTGACCTTTACAAAAAATCGTTTTTTGCTCATGTGTGATGAGTGCTATACCTTTGGGGGAACTTTGGGTGATCATGGTTGCAATCAAAGGCTCTGGATGAAAAGTATGGTCCATAAACTGAAATGTCTCGATTTTGACCTTTGACCTAACCTTGACCTGATATGCGATCTTGATTACAAAAAATCGAGTATGTTTAAGATGCGTCTTGATGAGAGCTTTCGAACGCCGCCTTGCGCGTCTCGATACGATCAACGGTTCCGGAGATAAGAGGCGCAATATTTGGACCCCACGGTCAATGCGTTTAGAAAGAGAAGTGCGGATAATACGTACGTTTTTACCCGTCATTACACGCCGAAGTCTCCTGGATGAGTCTCGTATAATGTGGATGGAGTACGTACCCTACACGAAAAAAAAACCCTCCCCCACCTTCCCCGGCCCAACCAGCCCGTGTCCCTATTTCACTATGGAAAAACACACCAATTTCTTAAAGAATAGTGTTGTTTCGCTTAGTTATAAAAAATCCTCCGTTAGTGACGCCACTACTAAGTTAATGAATAAGCAATACGTCAACCCGGATCAGAAACGCAGGCGCCTTGGATTTTGGAGTCCCCAATGCTACACCATTGAGCTATCGGAACACATGCCATATGGGGACAGACTGACAAACGTTAACTGGGATTATTAGCCTAACAGACTGACCGAACTGTTCTTTAAATACACTCTTTTTGGCGATCGCCATGTTGACCATTGACAAAACTATTTAACACTCTGCATATAGAGGGCACCCACCTTCTGCTGCCGTGTTCACATAAACATTTCACAATTCGCTCATACTTTAGTTCAAGCGTTACATTACAACTCGTCATGAGCAAAACTTTCAACAACTGCCAAAATCAGATCGGCAGTGGGAAATTGAATCGCAGTGAAAGTTATGCCCGCGAGCAGATAATTTTATCCCCATCTATTTCCGTCAACGCACAAAAGCTATACTCGTATAATAGCGAAGTGCGAAATTTTCGGCCATAGTCGAAATCATGTTGAATTATCAAACAGTTTTGCAGAATGAGTAATCTAATGACTAGTGTTCAAATAGTTTTGCTCATCTGCTGAATTCGGGCGCCAGCAGCCATTTTTTGTGGAATGAGAATTGTGAAATTGCCGTTCGAACAGTTATGCTGAATAGTCAAATGGCGAGTTGCAAAAAAGGTGTAGTAAGTTAGATTAGAAACATTGCATTAGTAGTGAGGCGTATTAATATTCAATGTGTTTCGGCCAATCTTGTTTTGGCACCTGCCCACCCTGTTGTCAGGACCCAGGAACAAGTCAAAAGCCGGGGGGGGGGGCGAAACTAATTTTGATTACCCACCATTTTTCTTCGGCGGATTTCGGCTTTCACTTCAACTGGAGTCCTATACGTGGTTTTTCATAATGAATGTTAACTTTATAAAACTTAAAATGAAAATAAATATATTTCCATAAATTATAGTTATATGTTTGTAAAACAATGGAGTTTTAATTCATAATCATCTTGGAAAAGTACATTTTCTCAGCTTTCAACACTGGTGACGTATTTGTGGAAAATATGTATTTTTTCTCTGAACGATATGCCGCACCGCACGTAGTCGTAGAGCGCGAAGCTCTCTTGGCGCGTCCACGATTTAAGGAGTGTTGCAGGAGTTCTTTCTTCTTCTCGAAAATGCATGACCAGAGGCGTATTCATGAGTGGGCATATGGCCATTCCCCGCAAACAACTTATATAAATCGGCCGAAAATAACCACATCTTTTTTTAAAAGGGGAAACCAGGCAACCACCATTAAACACAATATTGTTGTATAATCATGTAGGTATTAATGCACAGTGAAGCAAAATCCGATGAGTGATTACCGTAAGTTAAGCGGAAGCGTGCAAGAATAATTGTCGAAAATACCTACATCCCAATCCATTCAAATCCGTCCTGGTCTTGATGCGTCCTTGTCTTGATGCGTCCTTGAACCATGACGCATCAAGCAAACAAAATTGCCAAGGCAATAATTGACCAGCACTATTGTTTTTGGCTTAACCAACGTTGTATTTGGCACAAAACTTGCTCAATTTTAAGTCATTTTAACGTTACCCGCGTCACGCCGGTGGAGGCCGGGATTTAGACCCTCCCTAAGGTTTTACGAGGATAACAAAAACTGGCGTTGCGCAGCGCCACCGTTTTTGACGCAGATGTTTGGACATTAATTATCCACATTGTGTGAAATCCGTGAACTCAAACCATTTCAAGTCAGGTCACCATGGACAAGTCACGTGCCCCCATCTCCAAAAACATTTGCGGTCATACCATATAGCCACATTTTTTGACCGATCGGTTTAAAACATACTGTATTTGTTAAGGTAATAGCCGTTTTCACGATAGATTGTTGCGCTGAAAAGATTCTGAAATTTTCAGAAATGTTTTAAAATGTTTTGGTATGCAAGTTTTAATATATGTATCCATTCCTTATCTACACAACTTTTACATGCATTTTTGTCTTGAACAGTCCCTCAGAATTGTGAAATATGTTGGTAAGAGTATACTATGTTACAAAATTGTGGTTTGGTGGTAATTAGCATGATAATTATTTATAGGTTAGTTGTGATGCCAGATCTCCACCGACTAAAGCCTTTCAAAAGATTCTGAAACATTCTGTGGCCTGACACGCTATTGGTCGCTCAACGGACTCGCCCTCAGTTGACGCCATAGGACTCGCCCAATGCAATGGCCAGTGAATCGATTCTGGCACATCATTGCGCAATGCAAAGACCGACCTTTGATCCATGACGCTGCCAGATTGAGTAACTAATATGACGGTGTGCTAAACTAAACGAATGACTCTAGACGCATATGCTCTTTAAAAACGGCCAATTTTGTATCATAAACTTGGAGCTCATTTTCATGTTTCCAATAACTATTGAATAGTATAATTCGCCCTAAATCAGTAATTATTTCTTGGAATAATGTCATATACTAAAACTTGCATATTGATATAATTGTTGGTTAGCTGGGACGGCTGCATTTATCAGATAAAATACATTCAATCACAAGCTTTTATATTTAAATAGGAACTTTCAAAGACCAGTCTTGCGTTTCAGTCTGGTAAAACACAAAAACATGACAAAAAAAACAGTGATCATAGCGATCGTACAATTGGTACAATTTATATATACGAGGTATATAAATTCTCCCATTGTTATCTAAACTATCGATCATTTTTTGATGCTTTTATGTGTTTTACCAAAAGACTGAAGAAGAAGTCCAGACGGCCTTTGAAAGCTCCATAATAAATATAAAAACAAGCTGTGATTGAATGTAATCTCTGATAACATAAATCTTGCCATACTAAAACATTTTTAAACATTTCACAGAAGGATCAGAATTCTTTCAGCGCAATAATCCATCATGAAAACCGCTTATTAATTTACAAAACAATCGTTTTAACTCGGAATTTTATATCTGTACCTAAGGTTGGGTCAATTTCGTGACCTCTCCGTTATAGATCAATGGGGACATATTCAAATGCTTCTTTTTCCGAGGACATGCATATCAGTCCAATTTCTTCTGGATTATGTAATGAGCCACTCTTAATGATTTTGTTTTATGTTTGGTTGCAATTTTTGTTCAGTGACCCATACAGGGTAAGCTGAGGTCATCCGAGGTCACCAACACTTTGCTGTCATTAACTCTCGACAGAAATAAGTGAAACGTATGCTACTTAACTTAAACAGAAATGTTACTCTTATGTTTGCTTCTTCGAGAAATGTCTCTCAATATGCAACATGACCTACTTGGGTCACCACCTGAACTTGACCTGAGGCAAAATTAACCTGGTCAACATTATCATAGATCAAAAGGACTTGACGAGACAAACATGATGGCGTCACAATTATTACGTTATCTTCATTTAGTAGACAAATATTTGCGAGAAACAGTTTTGCCCCCCCCCCCCAGATAACCTTTCTGACCTTTGATGACCTCTGTAGCCTAAGCTGTTGACCTTAGATAAAATTTGAGGACACCCTAGCGATTGCATTTGTCAAGAACTTTCGATTGTTTGTACCCGTTTGTTTCTAATTAGCATAGATTCAATCTATTTTTGGGTGCTGGAGCAAAGTTCTAAAAGTGTAAAATCTGACCTATGATGACCTGTAGGGACCTCAAAATAACCTGAGCCCAAAAATGACTGAAATAATTTCACTATTTTTTCTTCGTTCTATAGTCCGAGTCGAGTTCGAGGGAAGTGTCGTAACGCTCCCCCCCCTTCCGGCACGGCAAAGGTGGCACCGAGCACCGGAACGGCGCATTTTTTCCAGCTAGTAACCGATCAAACTGAAAAACAAACAGTCAGCTTCTTATATTTGTTATTATAAAAGTGTAATAATGTAATAATGTAAGTTCAAAATGTAATTATCCAGCTCTGAATCTCACAGATTGCTGCACCATCTTCGCTGGAAACGCTTCTGCCACGACCGATATCGAATTTAAGTTATTAGCAGGGGGGTCGTCACTAGTGATGTCATTTTCCTGACATTTCCTGACCAAAACCAATCCAATACCAGCAGGCATTTTGGTTGTCCAAATATTGACCGATTTTTGTTGAGGCCAAAAATGTCCAAAATTTGACCGATTTTCAAATAGTATACTTACTTATACTCACCGGCAAAAATAGCTTCGTTAACATCATAATTCATAAAATGCACATGTACAGTTTCCAAAAAGACATTATAATTGTGAAAAAGGAACTAAATACATTTGCAAAACAAAATAGTGGATGCCACAAGCAAGACCAAAGCAATTTATATTAATTAATTGCATTTCGGGCAAATTGTGTATCAAATTGCTGGATAGAAATAAGAATGCGTAAAATGTGACAAAAAGTGAATTGCTTAAGATTAAGCTGACCGAAAAGTGTCCCAAAAATTTAGCAGCCTGACCGACCAATTACCAAATCGGTCACACCATTTTTTCGGTAACCAAAATTTTGGTTACCGATTGACACCACTAGTCATCACACAATTTTTCATTAGGAGTGGGGCCAGACAGGTGTTTTTGGGAGCAGATAGTTGTCTGCCCCCTCACTTCCTTAGAACTGGTGTAAATATCAAGCTAAGAGGGGGGAGGGGACAAAGCTATCCTGGGTGGTCCCCCCGGTTGCGACGCCACTGGTTTTTCGCATCAGTTTCTTATACAGAACCTCGCTGACAAAGATACAAGTTAAGGTAAACATGAGTAGAAGTGTGATGTTTGCAGAATTTTGTAAAACAAAACTCACGCTTTGATGTCTTATACAAAAAGCAAGCTCTTCTCTACGAAAAGTTAATATCAGCCTCACCAAAGTTGGGGGGGGGGGGCGGGCGTCGCCTCCCAGTCCCAAAGTTTGTGTGAAGTGCCCCTATAGCCCTTCCTGTTCCCGGCCTATATGCCTGCTCTCTGTCGTCCTGAGTGCGACCGGCCCTCTCTCCACTAGAGGATTTGCTACCTTAGAGTGATGCTCTAGCAGATCTAAAATCGTTAATTTGATCCTATCTCATCCGTTAGACAACCACGTCTAACTACCGGCCAGAGCAGGTAGATAGTCTGATATAGAGCAGCAGCAGATGTTGGACATTAAATTTAATGAAATGTTCTCAGTTTCTCCATATTTTAATTGCACAAGGTGCAAGATTCAGTACCGGCTAAGAGAGTTCATTGCAAATTAATGGAGAAGCCATGACATGGTATCGTGTGTCCTTGCTTACTCGCAATAGGCAGACATGGTTAACGTAGTCTCGCCTTTAAGCCTCTGCCAACGAGGAAGACAGATGCCTCTTGTTCTTTATCGTTCTCATTACTGTGCCTAGCCTAGCTCTCAATGCTATGGAGAAATGGGAATTTCGTGGGCAGCTCAAAGTAGGGCAGGCGGCGTAGGAGAAACGAGACAATGCTTAAAGTTATTACGCATTTTAACCGGATTGCCCCTATGCGTTTATTCCTTGAAGCTTACACTCCTTTGGGAGCTAATCTTCTATATCCAACTTTCTATATCAACCTCGCGAAGTGGATCTTACCAAGCAATTAAATTAAGTGTGCACGGCAGATGCAGGGGGGGGTGCAATCATGGGCAAATGCCCCCAAACCACCTGAAATCGGCGCAAATTTACACATTTCCTGATGTAGAAGGAGATCTACGCAACTTTTACTAAGGAAAGATGATTTTAAAACGTCTAGCAATGCTGAAGGGAGCGAAATCCGATTAGTTTTTTAAATTCGATAAACTTTTTCGGGGTGATGCCCCCATGGCGCCAAAAACTAAATCCTAGACAGGCGCGGATCCTGGATTTCAGTCAGGGGGGGACGCAATACAAAAAGCTGCGCCCTCCGGGCGCCCCTACGGATGCGCCATAGAAAAGACCCGGTTCAGGGGGGGGGCGCCCAAGCGCCCCCTGAATCTGCGCCTGCTAGATCCGCCAATGTGAGTGTGCGCACAGTTAGCAGCAGCAGCTGCAGTTCTCGGGTCTCTGCCAACAGTGTGATGCAGAACACCACGGTCCACCTCCTCACAACATGTCCAGTGTATACGAGGCGGCTGATCTGGGGCGGCCCCGTCCCGAACCTCGGGTCCATCCTGCAGGCGACGACGCAGGACAAGTCCTCGAGTTCATCAGGCGGATGGGCCGGGACGAGCCGCCACTCGACCCTGTCATGCATGGTTCGTTAGATGGGGTCGGAGGGCTCAAACTACGGGAGATGCACTATTCAAAAGCTGAACTCACGCTGAATCCAGAGACGTATTTTTTTGAAAATCTGTCGAGGGTCTTTTTTCCAAAATTTTGTCCGAGATCGCGCCCTTTTTGTTTGTCCGGGGCTATCACGTATGGTATGGCTAAAATATAGACTAATGACATGTCTACCGATTCGTCATGCTCTGCACGTCAAGGTCTCACAATTTTCAAAGTCATTAGATGGTTTAATTGGTTGCACGGCCTTATCAAAGCCAAGCGCTCCAGGTGTTGGTACTAAGTTGCACTTCAGCTTGCGCCTCACGCGCGGAATCGCCCCTCGCGACACGCAAGCTGAGCACTGCGCGCCGCCGACCCGGCTTATGGACCGGACTCTCGGCCAGTCACGGACGAACGGTGCAACGCATGTTGAAAACACTAGCTCTGCCCAAAAGCCCAGCTACTCAAAGAGATCGTGACAAATTTCCCGCCACCTCCGATTGCTACAAATAGGACTTTTGGATAATCGCATGCACCATATTTGTTATACGCAGCCTCTGACCGGGACTGGGCGCCGGCACAGCTCGGCCACTTCGAGTCTGTACCCGATGTGACGTCAGAGCGCGGTCGCCGCCGGCTGGCCGTCGGGGTAAGATTCTCGGGGTAGGTTATGACGGCCGGCGGCGGCGCTGTGGCTTGACGTACATGGGTACAGACTCGAAGTGGCCGAGCTGTGTGGCGCCAGTCCGGTTCAGAGCTGCGTAGACAAGATATGGTGCATGCATTGTCTTAGTTATCTTGTTAGCAATCGGAGGTGGCGGGAACATTTGTCACGATCTCCTTGAAAAGCTGGCTATTGGACAGAGCTAGTGTTTTCAACATGCGTTGCACGTTTCGTCCGTGATGGCCGAGAGGGGCGGTCCGTAGCCGGTCGGCGGCGGCAGTGCTCAGCTCGCGGTCGCGAGGGGCGATTCTGCGCGTGAGGCGGAGCGGAAGTGCACCTTAGGTGCAACACGGGAGTTTGGCATTTGATGCAGCGTGTCAACCAATTTTAACATTATTGGCTTTGGAATTTGTTAGACCTTGAGTGCAGAGCAGACTATCATTAGTTGCATTTTAGCATACACATACGCGATAGCATGGCAAAGCAAAAGGGTGATTTCGCAAAATGTTGATTTGGATAAAAAGTCCTCGGAATAATTAAAAAAAATTGTTCATTGGTTAGCGTGAGTTCCAGTTTTGAATGGAGCATCTTCGTAGTTTGAAGCCTCACGACTCAACTACTAACGAACGTGCGTCACGACGGGAGCGGAGCCCGGTGAGAGGGTGACGTGGGGATGAGAAAATAAACAAGAAGTGGCAGTGTTCAATACCATACAAAATAAGCAACTAATCGATAAGTCAAATGTAGAACTGTCATTCATTTTTCGATGGGGTGATGAGATCTATGCATGTGGATGAATTTGCTTATTCATTTGGATGGAAGCAACTCATTAGATTATTTTTTGTTCCATTAATTCAAATTCATTTGAAAAGTGTTTCAATTGGTGAATATTATGAAGACATGTGTGTTCGTGTTCACAATTGAATTGGGACTTGGGGAAAATTGCAATTGAAACATGCCACTTTTGGAAACTGCGCTTGCAAGTGTTCGAAAAATTTTTTAATATCTCTTTAAATTTAAAGGGAAATGTCGCTTCCGGTGATATCGCAAACATGATAAACAATTCTTAGGGAATAACTTTATTTTTTAATTTGTTTCTTAGGCTCACAAACCAACGAACTACAATATAATTTTATTTCACTTTTCATATAATATAAGAAAGGTTTGAATTTCCACACATCTAAATAATATGGCGCGATTGAGCACCAAATTCGCGAAGTTGACATTTGTTTTGTAAAACAACATGCACCAAAACTGTGGTCCCATACAACACTTCAAATTGGAAACTTCATCTTGCTGGGAAATCAAAATCCTTCGTTAAAGATAAAGACCTTCGGGGCAAGTCTTTCCTTCTCGGGGCAATTTTTGCATGCCTTATTATTGAGCTTAATCAGGCATATAGACATTAATGTTTTCTGACATTATAAATTTGGGTAGAATGCTTAAGCAAAAAATATCACTATTTTCCATAGTTGCACATGGCTGCAATTACTTGATTTTGGTACGTAGTGGTGGTGGATTCGTCAAGCTCATTGGCTGGAATAAAACGGAACTTTGAACGATGATATTGGGCCACTGGGCGCGAATAAAAAAACAACAGACTTTATGGTGCTTATCAAATCCGGTTGTTCTTTAACATATCGAATTTTAATTTGAACGGACAGTGTCCCTTTAACCAATATCACCCTAACTTATCGTCATTTGCCCATTTGTTAGCAGCTGCAATGGTATTGGTATCTGGTCAGTGTCACGTATCGTTGGGTTATGGCAGAGTGGACGTTCATCAGAGTGTTTAAGTGACACTCCATAATTGATTATTGTTCTCAGAGTGCAAAGCAGAGTTCCTATGACACAGAGATAAGGGGGAAAACAATGGCCCATGACCTCCCTAAAAGTCCTGAAGCCATGATTTGCCCTTACAAAAAACGATATACAGTTGCTGACGGGTCGACGAGGTGCTCTATCCCCCGTTAACAGCATTTCGCTGACGGCTGACGGCCCGCTGCCCTCCCCCGACGCTAAAAAAAAACTTTTGGAAATAGACACTGGATTTCCCCCCTAAAACCCACGGTTAGATCCGGCATTCGCCTCTGACTACGGTCACTCATCGCCGTGTAGTATGCATACTGGTGCTAACCCGTCCGCTCCGCTGGATGATCTATGCACACGCCATACAGACAACATTTTTTACGTTTTTTATCCTTCTTACTACCGAGGTACCCACCCGTCAAGTGATCGTGGTTTGTGACTTTAAGACTCTTCCATTCGATGTGAACGGCTGCATTTTTTACGTTTACCGTCCTAATTGTGGTTAATGTGCACACCAGCGTCACCTATAGGTATATGATATTCGCTGAACCAGCGCCACACCCTATCTAGGCAAGCAGTATACCTCCGCTATAATACACTTCGATGGCTGCGTGTAGTTGAAGTTCCGGCCATCCGGTATCAGATGGCCGGGTATTATCGATGAGAAACAGTTGGTACGTGCTCATTTTCCTAAACACTGAAACATTCTATCATAACTTGAAGGAACAGCTTTGATGTTGGAAATAGGGAACGCATTAAAATATACATACATATTCACCTATGTTGTGATCATCTACAAAATGATTTCTCAGATGCTGTTTTCCTAGCTTATGTGTCGAACACCACAATCAACACTTTCGAATTCTTGGAGACTTGTCAGTCGAAAAAAATGCATGGCGGTGTTGAGCGAACAGACAGACATAGAACTCTTAAAATGTTAATACATTTTTGCCTCCTACTCTTCGCAATTATCGTTAACATCGCTTTACGATATTGGTTCCAAATAGAAGCACCCTGGTCCGACCACATATTTTACCTCGAGCGAGTATACCCTCTGAAATCTATCTCCTTATATTCAACAGCTCATCAAGACGTTACAACACTTGAACATTGGGTCTTTACAGCATCCATTCAGTGAACCTTAGCAGCGGGTCTCATTGGGTTGCGGAGCGCACGTGCAACCGACGCCCCTGCATCAAGTCGCGAACCTCTGAGGTCAATTTTTATCGGAAGCCATGATGATGATTTATTTTTAAACGTCTTCAGACAGCTCCACCCAGCCCCTCAATACCTCTGCTTGCTATAGCATGCCCCAAACATCCTCTTTTTGGGCTGAAGTTGGCGCATCGTTGTGTGAGGTCCTTGCATCTCGTTCAGAGGGTCACTACCTGTTGCCTCCTCCAGAAGTTCTGGCCAGTTCACGCGTTCTATTATTTGTTGCCGTAACCAAGTCTCCAGAAGAGTATCTCACCGTCTGTCATATTTAAACCGAAACAGTATGAGAACATCCTCTCCAGACACATTTTGACGGTAGACGCCGCATGACACTTCGCGCCACTTCTGGAGGAGCACCATGGACCTTTGAAAACGCCCGTCCTCGCTGACCATGGTTCGATCCATACTCATTATCTTCATCGATACCTTTCCATTAATCGAGAAACGGATTCGTCTGGAGCATCTCAAATCGTGGCCCAGCACAAACATTCGTATTCCCAGTGGTATAGCATTTGTCCAGAAAACGGTGACAATCAATTCATCGTCCCATACGGTCCGATCATTTTGCCCCAAAATTACTGTTCACTTTGGCTCTTGGGCTCTCTCTGTGGTCAACAACTTCATGATAAGAATGCAAATTCGCAATTTATTAATATTTGCACTCGCATAAGATATAATTATCATGAGGCACGATCGCAAAATTTCATGGCAATCCCACGACAAAAACATTGTTAACAAATATGTCAAAGTTGATTCTCAATAATTAGTGGACACCCGTTATATCACGCGCCCTGATGGGTCTCTGAGAATTACACGCACTGGAAGGGGGTGGATACCCCTTTAAGATCTCGGCAAATGCTTTACAATAACGGCTTCATTTCTATGACCGGATAGGTATTAGAAATGAGAGCTACTGTACACGTATGGTGGATAGACTGCCAATTATCACCCACCACATCCGGTCGAGTATCTAGTCCGTCAACGATTTCTTTGTTGTGCTATAACCTTTGACCTGTCAGGTGAAGTCTTCAGCCGTCCCTTACATTATGTGTGCTGACGAAATTGTGCGTTGGAGTGGCCGATGACCATTTATAGCTTAAACTGCGATAACAGCTGCTGGAGGTTTAACAGTTATGATCTGTGGTGGTGTGTTAAACTCATGAGTCAACTCATGAGCCTTGAGACATTGGAACAGATTGAATGCATCAAATAATTCTGGGCGAGTCAAGCCTCTGGCGATGTCATGATGTACCAACTAGCTTGCTTTAAGCAGCACATGTATTATCAAATCGCGCATAGCACGTACACAGTAAAGCAGAACATTTCAGATTGGCACTCTGTCTGGCATTGCCTATCCAACAGACGATCTTGTCAATGCCCTGCAAACCCGTATGCGTCTCTGGTCGAGCCAACGCGTATTTTCTCAAAAACATCAACAACATAACAACGACAAACAACAAGCTTATAGCACTCTCCAGCCATCCGCGAAGCAGCATCGGTCATTCCTTGGAAAACGGGAGCCCTGTCTAAGGCTTCGTTGCGACGGCGCTGTCGTAGAGCTTCTGAAGACGCTCGATGGTGCCAACCACGTCCAGGCCGCGTAGGTTGAAGCCGCGATCTTCGGCGTTCTCGATCACGCTGCCGACCGAGGCGCTGAGTGTGAAGGCGACGAAGCCGATCACCACCAGGATCAGCACGTTCAGGCCCAGGTTGACCCAGCTGTCTGCGAAACGGAGGCGGGGGCAGGTGTCGTCAGGCGGGGTCTAGCGGGGTCAGGTGAGGTCAGGCGGGGTCAAGTGGGGTCAGGCGGGGCCTAGTGGGGTCTAGCGGGTTCTAGTGGGGTCTAGTAGGGTCTAGTGGGGTCTAGCGGGGTCTAGCAGAGTCTAGAGGAGTCTATCGGGGTCTAGTGAGGTCTAGCGAGGTCTAGCGGGGTCTAGCGTGGTCAGGTGGGGGTAAGACAGGGCTTACGGGGTCAGACGGATAGAGCTCATCCAGCCGTTTAGGCAGACAGAGAGGACTGAGCCCGACACAGTCAGCGGCCGTCATGTGTACTGCAGAACGAGGCAAAATAGAGGTCACTTGCATGGCAAGACTAGCCCGCATATAATGGTTGTGTACTTGTTTGGGAAGGTTATCAGTTCGTTTGCGAATGTTCACATACATTGCAATTTGGGACACAGCAATCAAATGAAACACATGGTCAGACGGGATTCTTTGAAGCAAGAGCGTCGCCACCTTCCGAAAGAAGGAGGGGGTGTTGGTGGAGGCATTCTGAAGTTTATTATTTTCATTCAACGTCCACAGGCGTAATGTTAAAATAAGAAAAAAATGTGGGACGCCTCCCCGTCCCACCTATTGCGCCTCCCTTGCTGTGTAGCACATACGTGTCTATCCAACGAACACCGGATTTACTCAGGAGTCCTTTGAATGTCGTCAGGCAGATATTCACGCAACACAAAACTGACGACATTTTTATATAAAATCCACACACAACTGTAACTAAAAATGGAGTGTACCGACTACCGTACAAATGGATGACATCTAGCAGAAACTACCATGATGAGTTCAACTTACCGAAGTCCTTATTTAAAATGCCGGCGCTCGGAAACTTGCTATAGCCGTCATACCTGTCAGCGTGAAGCAAAATGTCACCAGTTGACCACAGCAATGGTACTCAATGCAAGCATGCAGTGCAGCATATCACTCATAAGCAACGTGCTCTTTCAGTGTCAGGCTGCGATTGAGAAAAACTTGAGTACCCTGGACGATAGTTACAGGTGTGCTGAATATCGAAATGGAAAATACGCGACTGGGTAACGTCCTCGACTTAGATACTCGAGCAGCTGAAAGTGAGCGACAACTCACTACTCTC
>VOPJ01014546.1:0-22000 GCA_014673585.1 Semibalanus balanoides | reverse complement strand
CCCCCCCCCCCAGTTTGAAATGGTTCCCGGGCCACTGGCTGGTCGTTATTATCTGGAAATCCTTCAGGTTTTAGGACATTTTTCATATTTCGCAAGAAAACAGATAATTACCATGGGCCAGACAAAGTCTTGATTAGTCGGGTGACCCTCAATGGTTAAGCGAAGGGTGACCGACTAAATACTTGGAGCCACCCGACTGAACGGAAAATTTGCCAATATTCTTACGCAATGCTGGCGAAGAAGGCCGGTCCGGCCCACCGACGGGCCGCCGTGACGGCGGTGTTTTTCCACCGGTGGAAAAATTTCACCAACGCGGCGGTGAAATCATGAAATGGGGGTCGGGCACCGGACAAGGCATTGGTATGGGGATTTGGCACCGATGAATTAAGGAACGAGGCAACCAATTTATACAATATTTATATCAACTCATGACTTCTTGCATAATGGATTATCTCACAGTCAAAAGTAAAAGGCGCTTGTGCAGAATGGCCTTTAGTTCGGCCCCGGAGCAAACTTAAAAGGGTGTTTTCTGGCGCCCGCTTTATGGATCATGACACTTTTTACCAGCCCTGGAGAGCCCCTGTCACCCCCTCCCCCTGAGTCCGCCAGTGCATGATTAGCGATTAGCCAACATCTACAAACGTCATTTGCTTACGTCTTGTGTGAGTGTCTCGTCGTGACGTATCCGGGAAAGAGCAAAAATGCATCGGCCGGAAATCGAACCCGGGCCGCCCGCGTGGCAGGCGAGCATTCTACCACTGAACCACCGATGCCTACCCTTTGATAAGCGTCAAATATGTGCTGTACCGTGGCATCCAGCGGTGTCACGACTTCACTGTCCCAGAGTGACCAGCTGGATTGAACCAGTAGTGTTTCTCTTCTGCAGCTTCAGGCTGCAGAAGAGAAACAAATCAATGTAGAAGTAGGTACCCGAAGATAATAACGTTGATAGCGATATTAGTTGTTGAGTTATTGCTCAAATTCATCAGGGGGCGGTAAACGTCCCCATGGTCAATGGCGGGCTAACGAAATGCGCGGGTTAAGACTTAACCCGCCATTGGCTGGGGGGGCCAAGAACGCCCCCTCAGGGATTTTCACCATAGCTCACAAACGAACAGCGCTATCAACGCCAAACTTCGGGTACCTTATCCTACATCAATTGGCGTCTTCAATGCAAATTTAAAAAAAGCCGAATTTTTCAAGTCTATATCGAATTTAGTGACGTTTACTACACACCACTTTGGCCGCAAATATCAGCTAAGCTCTAACAGGCGAAATAAGACCCATTCCTTAAGCAAAATGCAATTCAAAATCGTCAAAAGTAGAAAATTGCAAGGGTAGAAAAACTATCTCGGACTTTTTGAAATTTTGAATTTGACCCCCCAAATAAACAAAAAAACATTTTTAAATGCCCACAAACATCAAACATTAAAAAAAACAAAAAAAAACAGAAGATTATGTAAGAGAACCAACATATTTGCATTACCCAAACCGGAATTGCAAAAGCCATTATCTCTATTTTGATCACTGATTGCTCCCAATATGATTACCTCATGACGTCACTTTGAAGTTACGTTTTGGGCTTATCGACCAGATAAATACAAATAAATGGCCACAACTGTCTTGCTGAGAACAAAATGCGATTATTTAAATGCATTTTTTATTTACATTCACATTATTTTCAAATTTGACCTTCTAATGACCTGACCTTGACCTTGTATCGCGTCGATCTGAAAATAGCTTGTACAATCGAGTCTATTTGTGTAATTATAACCCATAAAAACATGTGTCGCATGATCTCTTGCCAATTAGTGACCTGATTTGATTCTGACCTTGACTTGACCTTTTGCTGACATTTTTCACTTTTGCTTAGACGAGAATGCACTATACATCTGAGAGCACTTTGTGCGATTTTCGTCTCAATATACGGCTTTGATGGGAAGTATGGCTCAAAATACTAAAATAACTTACATTTTTGTGACCTTTGACTGACTGTGACCTGACATATGACCTTATTTATAAAATTTCGAGTACGCTTAAACCCTTTACAGGTCGGGGGCAACCGGCCCCCCCTTGAGGTTTCTCGTACGGGTAACATTCATAACTCAACTCAATCTTCAAACTTGCTGGCTTTTCAACATTTCATTGCGCATCGAATGGTGTACTTTGTGTTTTTCCAAATGAATTATTAGGAGGGGTCCAGGACAGTTTTTAGGGGCGTGTTCCGGCCGTTTTTGACCACCAAATCTTTGCAGGGGTTAACACTCATGGAGAGTGTGATGTGAAGCAGAAGGTTAGAAAAAACAGACATCGGTACAGAATATGATTGTTTTTTTCAGATGGCTATCTCGAAATTTCAAAATTTGAATTTTTTGAAGATCCATATTTGTTTAAAACTTTTTTTTCACAAAATGATGCAAGTTTTTATTTTCAAGACCGTTTCAAAAAAACCGCGTTATATGTTGAGAGAAAACATACAAACTAATATGTGTTGAAAAGTTTCAGGGTGATAATCTAAATATTTGTTGACCTGGAGTAGGTCAAATGCTAACCTTCCAATATAAGTAATATTGGTGAAAAATAAAAAACGAGTGTTTTAAACATTGCATCAATCCAATTATTCATATCATGTCATCTTAGGCCCTTCTTGATGAAAAGGATGCATTTTATGTCAGTGACCTTTTGACAGGTCAATTCAAGTCACCAACACCTTTGTTATCAATTAATCGTGACAAACTCATAGAGACTCCACAAATGGTCTCAAAATTTTGTCTCCGTCAATACGGCGTCTCTTGCGTATGCCATTTTGACCGACTTACGTCACCTTGACCTTGACCTTGACCTTGCACCCGGAGGTTCAAATTTTCGATTGACCAAAGTTGAAATGATTCGCAACCGCAATGACGAATGAAGAAACACGATGTTTCCCAAAATAAGTTACTGTATATACTTTAGATAAAAAAGTTATTAACGAAAAAAAACATTTGCTGAAAAACATATTTTTTAACAATTTGTTGACCTCTACAAGTCCAATCCATTGACCTACGTCACTTTCTGATGCCTCAAAGGGTGAAAGACAATTAAACCGCTTTACAGTGATTTTTTTTTTCGGATTCCTCCTAGCTGCCATAAGTTTCCGAGATAATGGCAAGGTTCATTGAAAATATCATGTTTGGGACAAAAATTAATTTTTTGATGACGCATTTGACCTTGAAGGCATAAATGACCCACGTCCCAAAATTTTGACAAAAAGAGTCTTGTCGGACCTTAGTCACACACCAAGTTTCATGTTTCTAAGCTCTTATGGCAGCCGGAGATCTGAGAGGGGAGCCGATAAGGCCCGACAGATCGATACTTTTCATTCCCCTCCAGGAATAGGGAAGAGTGATCTTGTGAGAGCTTTCGATTTTGCCGTCTTGCGCGTCTCGCTGCGATTATTGGTTCGGGGAAATAACGGAGGGGGGCGTTTTTCGCCCCCCCCAGCCAATGGCGTTCGGCTGAGACCCCAGCCAATGGCCGGGTATAAGCCCAAAACAATCTCCGCCCCCCGGGTGGACTCGAACCACCAACCTTTCGGTTAACAGCCGAACGCGCTAACCAATTGCGCCACGGAGGCACCTGCAAACCATATGAACTGCGGAAACAATTTCCATTGTTCAAACCGGTCCCACCCCAGACCCCAGTCAGACACACCACAGGCTGGCAGCCTGTGGTGGGCGCGGAGATCTTCGGGTACCTACTTCTACATTGATTTGACGTCTTCTGTGAGACAACAAAGAATTTTCGTTAAAATTTTGAGTTATAGCTTTACGTTAACAGACCGTATAAATGCCATATTTTGAGCAAAATGTAATCCAAAAATCCACCCAAGGGTGACATGCAGCGCCACCAAATTTTGTACAGCTGTTTGAACATCAACTACACACACTTTGAAGTTTGAACAAGTTTTGACATCAGGTTATCTCAGGTCAGGTCACAAGGTCACGTCAAGTGACCCTGCCTCCAAAAATGTTTGTGGTCGTGCCAAGCCAGTCTTTTTCGAAATGATTTAAACTTGCAGGATTTTATAAGCCTACAATTCGCATATCTCGGATTTTTCGCATCGGTGACCCAAAGGTCTGGTCAATTTCCTGAGCTCCCCATTATAAGTGGAACGGAAAATAGGTACAGTATGCCTTCCAATTCCGAGATTGCATTGAATCATGCCAATATTTCAGAACATATTATTTTAGCTTCCACCCAAGGTTTTATTTTCTATTGGACCCCGCCCCAAGTTTTTAACATCAGGGGGCAGGGGGTCGTGACCCCCCCCCCTCCACCAACCCCCAGGACCTCCAGCCCTGTTGGCTGATGTAGCAAATCTCAAAGGGCTGCGAACAGGGAGGATAGCATTGCATTGTAGCAGCACAGATGTGTGGGCCTTTAAGACAGCCGGTGTGGTTGGACCCCCCTCTGTTCATGACTTTGGCTTTAGTGTTTGCAGTTTAGTATCGGCAGTCAACACTTAAAAAATAGTATTCATTAGCGATACTTTATCTCAATTATCCAGCTTTAACATGCTCCGGAACAGACATTCGGAAAATTGTGCATTTGTTGACATTTTCACGAATTTTAGCTTTTATCATGAACAATTTTACACAGATAAGATTTCCAAATTCAAAAATTAAACAATAGGGCGATGCTTTTGGGCACCAAAGACGTTATATCCAACAACGCGAATCGTTTTTAGACAGGTAATTATTGCTCCAAGAACAGACTATTGGAAATTTACCATTTTTTGTATTTTTTCATATTTTCAAAAAAAAAAAAAAAAAAAAAATTCTTCAAAAAAAAAAAAAAAAAACAAAAAAAAAAAAAAAAAAAAAAAAAAAAGATAGTGCGGATTTGCTCACCAAAATTTGAGCTAATTTTTTGAAAAATGTAATTTTTTAATGAGCTCTAGATTCCGAAAATGGCAAAAACTAAATATTACTACGCCATTTTTACGAGAAAAAATTCATTCTAATACCTATCACTAGGACTGGAACACTGATCGGCCCGGGACCGGTGAACGAGACATTTCACTGAGATACTTCAGCAAAAACGTTTTGTCAGAGGGGTGAATGAATGTCAGACTTATCGTTGGAGCCAGTTGCTGGCCTTTGGAGGACTGCAACACTGGCGGAGTCAGTTGGGTGCGTGGCCGTGTCACGCATACGTATGAAACCATACGTGTGACAAGTGACATCACACGACGATAGCCCGGACCTGACGTGTGTGTCTGAGAATTAACTCAAGTAACTCAGTGTTGCGTAAAAAAGAAACTCCGGTCTGTCTTTTCCAGGGCTGCACCCTGTACTCGTAAATAACCTGAACAATGACATGCACCATACAGTACAGAACCGATCAAAGACTTCTTAGCTCCTCACAGCAGGAGCCAAAATGCATCGGCCGGGAATCGAACCCGGGCCGCCCGCGTGGCAGGCGAGCATTTCTACCACTGAACCACCGATGCTCGATAGTGCTTCGATAAAGCCTGGTTTCGCGTTGCATGGGGCAGTGTGCTTTGGTCACGAGCTCGGAATGACGTCACCCAGTGACTAGCTGGGCTGGTTCAGACAAGTTCCGTTTTTCACTCCAGGGAGCAAAAAGCAGCAGCAAGCCTTGGCGAGCTACAACCGGTCATCTCCCTCCGTTTCCACTTGTTGTGAGAGCTGTGCACTGAAAAACAGTCGAGAACCTACCTATTAACTTCTTAAGAAACCCATGGGTTCTTAAAAAGTGCAGTCATATTATAACCCTGGCCTAACCTCAGGGGGCCTGAAAGGCCCCATGAGGTTTTTCTGAAATAACTTTTTACAAATGCAGTGCATCTTGCTGAAATATTTAGTAGCTAAGTTAAGAACAATTATACGTATCTTGCAAAATTTGCATCGAAATTGTTTTACTAGTTAAGGAGATAATGACGTTTTAATGACGTCATGCTGGTATAAAACGGCAAATATTTGAACAATCTTCGAAAAAATAGTTTTGTAGCAAATGCAAACAGAAAACGGAAAAGACATAAAATTACATTTTCTTTTAATATAGTCATCTCTCAAGTCTAAATTTGTTTTGTTTTTAACCTTAAGAAAAGTAAAAAACAAACACTTCATGAAATCCAAGTTGAAAGATGTAAAAAACGGAACACATGTGAGAGAACTGATTATAAACAATACCCATCCCAAATCTCGTCCCTGTGTCGTGTTGTCCCTGTGTCGTGTCGTCCCTGTGTCGTGTCGTCCCTGTGTCGTCCCTGTGTCGTGTCGTCCCTGTGTCGTGTCGTCCCTGTGTCGTTCCTGTGTCGTTTCTCCCCTGTCGTCCCTGTGTCGTGCGTCCCTGTGTCGTGTCGTCCCCGTGTCGTGTCGTCCTGTGGTCGTTCGTCCCTGTGTCGTGTCGTCACCTGTGTCGTGGTGTTCCCTGTGTCATGTCGTCCCTGTTGTCTCCCTGTGTTCGTATCGTTCCAGTGTCGTGTCGTTCCCTGTGCGTGTCGTCCCTGTTTCGTGTCGTCCCTGTGTTCGTGTCGTCCCGTGTCGTGTCGTCCCTGTGTCCGTTTGTCGTCCCTGTGGACCGTGTCGTCCTGTACCTCCCTGTGTCGTGTCGTCCCTGTGTCGTGTCGGTCCCTGTGTCGTGTTCATCCTGTGTCGTGTCGTCCCCGTGTCGTCCCTGTGTCGTGTCGTCCCTGTGTCGTGTCGTCCCCGTGTCATGTCGTCCCTGTGTCGTGTCGTCCCTGTGTCGTGTCGTCCCTGGGTGCATGTCGTCCCTTGTGTCATGTCGTCCCTGTTCGTGTTGGTCCCTGTGTCGTGTCGGTCCCTGTGTCGTGCGTCCCCTGTGTCATGTCGTCCCTGATGTCGTTTGTCGTCCTGTGTTCGTCCCTGTTGTCGTCGTCGTCCCTGTGTCGTGCGTCCCTGTGTCGTGTCGTCCCTGCTTCGTCCCTGTGTTCGTGTCGGTACCCCTGTTGTCGTGTCGTCCCTGTGTCATTCTTGTGTCGTGTCGTTCCCTTGTTCGTGTCGTCCTGTGTTCGTGGTCGTCCCTGTGTCGTGTCGTCCCTGTGTGTCCCGTGTCGTGTCGTTTCCCTGATGTCGTGTCGTTCCGTGTCGTCCCTGTGTCGTGTCGTCCTGTGTCGTTGTCGTCCTCGTGTCGTCCCTTGTCGTGTCGTTTCCTTGTTTGGTTTTCCCGGTGCGTCCCCGTGTCGTCCCTGTGTCGTGTCGTCCCGTGTCGTGTCATCCCTGTGTCGTGTCGTCCCTGTGTCGTCCCTGTGTCGTGTGTCCCCGTGTCGTGTCCGTTCCTATGTGTCGTGTCGTCCTGTTGTCGTGTCGTCCCTGTGTCGTGTCGTCCCTGTGTCGTGTCGTCCCTTGTGTCGTGTCTCCCTGTGTCGTGCTCGTCCTGGTGTCGTTCGTCCCTGTGTCATGTCGTCCCCTGTGTCCGTGTCGTCCCTCGTTCGTGTCGTCCTTTGTCGTGTCGTCCCTGTGTCGGTGTCGTACCCTGTGTCGTTCCTGTGTCGTCCCTGTGTCATGTCGTCCCTGTGTCCGTGTCGGTCCCTGTGCCGTGTCGGTCCCTGTGTCGTAGTCATCCCTGTGTCGTGTCGTCCCTGTGTCGTGTCGTCCCTGTGTCGTGTCGTCCCTGTGTCGTTCCTGTGTCGTGTCGTCCCTGTGTCGTGTTCGTCCCTGTGTCGTGTCGTCCCTGTGTCGTGTCGTCCCTGTGTCGTCCCTGTGTCGTTCCTGTGTCGTGTCGTCCCTGTGTCGTGTTCGTCCCTGTGTCGTGTCGTCCCTGTGTCGTGTGTCGACACAGGATTGTCCCTCTGTTGTCCCTCTGTCGTGGTCTTCTTGACCTGTTGTTCGGTGCTAGGATGATTGCAATATTTCCTTTCAAGAAACTTGTGCAAGACGTGTCATTTGTGTTACTGGAATATATCTGCAATTGTCATTACAATATAGAATATAGCTGCCCGAATTTGGTTATATTTTGCATGTTACCTTTCTTCTTAATTTTGCCAGTTGTAGGTCCATTGTTTAATTTGCATCACATGACAGCATAAGTGTGTCCGTACACATCTACTTTCCATCCACTTTGCGTTGTATCCACTATGCGTTGATCTTCAGCTTTTTTAAGAACAAACAGCTCAGTGACCATGTATTTGTTTACACACAAAGGTATCTCCAAAAATGAAACTGCATGCTCATAGTAATGTTCTTCCAGTGTTGCCCGGCATCTGTCTCACACTTACTCATAGTCGTTCACTAAGGAAGCCAATAAATACACCATCTTAGCTCCAAATACCGTTGATCCGTGTTCACCAAATAAGTCGTCCCAAATAATAAGTTGGGTCGGCTGACTGCGCTTTAGTGGTATTCTTCCTCGTCGTGGCCGTAGCCGTGACCGTGGCCGTAGCTCTTCTTGTGGACGTAGTACGGAATGTGCACAGGCACCTTTCGCACGTGATGACGATGGTGCACCACTGGCACATGCTTCACAATCGACACGTGCTTCACCACCGGCACGTGCTGCGCCACGGGCACGTGTTTGACGTGGTGCACGTATCGGACCACTGGGAACGGCTTCGGCACGTGCTTGACGATCGTCTTGTAGACGGGCTTGACGACGGGCACCTCCTTGATGACTGGGTAAGGCACTTTCTGGTATACCGGCACAGGCACGTGCTTGACTATGTGCTTCACCCTCCGATATCTGCAACCGGAGCGAAACAAGGGTGAACTGTTGAAGGAGCTGGCCACCATGTAACACAAAACAAGTGTTCCACAATTGCGGTGATTTCCACGAATGGCTTTTGGTTTAAAGTTTTGCAAAGAAGGTATACATTGGAAGGCAAAAATGGCCGAAACACATATACCTAACCAATATAATACGTATTGATAAAAAACATATTTGTACCCAAAAATCATACGAAGATCATGTCGTGGAAGTTTTCGATTTTAACCTTTCGTTGACTGGGGTCTCAATTGAATACCATTGACGGGGGGGGGTCGAATATCGCCCCATCAGTTATCTTCCGAACCAATGATCACAACGAAACGCAAAAGGCGACATTTAACAGCTCTTAATGAGATGCATCTAAAGCCTTCTTGAACAATTATAATTAAGAACGCATGTCAGGTTACAGTCAGGTCAAAGGTTTAAATCCAGGCATTTGAGTTCACGAGTCATTCTTTCCATACAAAACCTTCTATTACAGTCAATATCACCCATAGCGCTCTCAAAGGTACACAAAGGTTAAAATCGAGGTATCTGAGTGTATGGGTCATATTGCCTTCGACACCATATTGCCTTCCATACCAAGCCTTCAACTGCGGACTATACCACCAATAGGGTTCTCAAAGGTATTCTACACAACCCGCATGAGCAAGATTGTTGGCAAAGGTCAAGGTCAATGTCAAGTCACAAAAGGGTACTGTTTTCAACAGATCTACGACACATGTTGCGACAAAGTCATGCAGCACATGTTTTATGGATAACTTTACACGTATAATTTGATAGTGACAGTAATTTACCATCTGACCTCATTTTAGTAAAGCTTATGTCAAGCAAAGTTCGAAGTCAGGTCACGCAAGGTCAAAATTCAAAATGAATCAATCTAAAAAATTGACCCGTTTCGGAAATGCAATGGTGACGTTTATTTTTTGTAGCTGCTCATTAAAAAATTGCTTGAGTTATTCATTCTTTAGGGGCCATTATTCAGTCAAAATAGTTATAATGTTTAAAAATTTGGTTTAGGAATTGTCCATATTTGTTTCTCTAGCATATAATCCGGTTACATGCATTTTGTATAGAGCTTAGTGCTTGTGCAAGGAACATGGTTGTCAAAATTAACAAACGAAATACCATGACCTTTTCCTCGTAGATATGAAAAAGTCAAAAAGTTATCAAAAACTAAGTTATTATTTCGTTAATTTTCTGGACAAGGCTTTAATCAAACAAAAATTTGATACAGCACGCTTTCTATACATGCCGTCTTCAAAAATTGAATCTTCAACATTTTTTTTTTTTACTTTTCATATATATCGAGAAAAGGTATGCTTTTCGTTTGTTCATTTTTTTTACTTGACTTGACAAAAAGTAAATCCGAGACACTATTTTACAGAAGTCATTGCCAATTGCTATCATTTGACGTTTCACATTGCATTTTGTTTATTTTGTACGATGTGTTAAAGTTTATCGATATTTTCGTCAAACTCGTGTGCAGTGACGTCACTAAATGCGTTATATATCAAACATTATTCGACGAAATTGCTTAATTTTTGTACATTTTCACGCTGGTTTTACATTTATACTGGGTTTGATCCTCTTGGTATTCGTGTTATTGCGAAAGTGTGTCTGGGGGCAGTATTCGCTACCCCAGTCAATTGTGGTTCCATAAGCAAAATATTCACCGTATGTACAAATGTTCTCCGACTTACCCTGTTCTCTGCCCTGTTCTCCGACTTACCCTATTCTCCGCCCTGTTCTCCGACTTACCCTATTCTCTGCCCTGTTCTCCGACTTATCCTGTTCTCTGCCCTGTTCTCCGACTTATCCTGTTCTCTGCTCTGCTATAACTGTCTCTGCCTGTTTCCGACTTACCCCTATTCACGCCTGTTCTCCGAACTTACCTACTTTCTGCTGATTTCCGACTTATACTGGTTCTCCTGCCTGTTCTCCCCGAATTATCATGTTCTCTGTCGTGCCCTGATACCGAACTTACCTATTCCGCCTGTTCTCATCGCCTTACCTATCTTCCGCCTGTTCCGGAGCTCTATCTGTTTCTCTGCACTGTTTCCCGACTTACCCTATTTGCGATTACCCCTGTTCTCGCCGTGTTCTCCTATTGACCCTATTTGCGCCTGTTTCTCCGACTTACCCTATTCTCTGCTCTTGTTCTCCGACTTATCCTGTTTCTCTCTCTGTGTCCGCGATTTCCTATTCTCTCTCCGCTAGTTTTCCGACTACCCTATTCTCCGCCTGTTCTCCGGCTTTATCCTATTCTCGCGCGTGTTCTCCGACTTATCCTGTTCTCTGCCCGTGTTTTCCTGCTTACCCTATATCTCCGACTTACGCCTGTCTTGCGCTGTTCTCGACTTACCCCTATTCTCCGCCTGTTCTCCGACTTACCCTAACATTTATCCGCCTGTTCTCCCACTTACCGTAGTGTTTTGTGTCTCATATGTCCTTTCCGTACTCCGGTGCCGTAGCCGGCGTTCTGTTCTATCCCGGTCCGGTAGCCGCCATCAGCCGCCACCATGACAGCGGTCACGGCGACAAACACCACCTGAAACGGGGGGCACCTGAGTGTCAGCTGATTGTTCTCAACACCCCTACCCCTCCCGCTCAGCCGCTATCACAGCAGCAGCCACGATCTGACACCTAACCGGGGTCACCGGGGTCACCTAACCTGTCACCTGCTGATGCTGATATAACCTGCTGATTGCCGGTTATACCAGCAACAATTAACCATTTTGTGAAGCTGAAATGTAGTTATGTCACTGCGCTGCTTCTATATTTCAGCATGCATTAATCCCGTGTTGGCTAGCAATCACCCAGGTAACAGATACCGTTGTAACAACGTTGTGAAAAATCAAGTTGGAATTTTACGGTTTAACAACGTTGCGCAACGTGTGAATGTTTGATAATGCAACCAAGTTGTATAAACGTTGCTGTTCAACCGTTTAGCAACGTTGCATCGTTACGATGTCACAACTTGTTCTATGTAAATGGGAAGAATCGATCTCGAATGTGGTAACAAGGTTATCAGTTGAAAGTTAAGCATATTCACCTCGATCTTTCTTAGATTAAATGGATAAACAGTAAGCCACGTTAGCTATGCTTGTCAAAAGTAACGTTGTAGCAACGTTGTTTCAACGTTTTGTAAGCGTCGCAAGGAAACGTTTTGACAACGTTCCTGGGAGTCTACAAAATTACACTATTACAACGTTGTGTAGTTGTGTTGCAACCTTGTCACAACGTAGTGACAACGTCAAATTGTTAGCTGGGCAACTGTACCCTATACCTACACCAGAGCAAAATTAGAAATGAAACTTATCTGCTGAAAGGAAAACAAATGACCTTAATCCAACCGGACATGTCAGATACTGACTTATCCACGAAATATATAAACAAGTCAACTTTACAAATAGGGATATTGGAGCAATTTGAAACCATTCATGCAGCATGCCCTGCATAACATTTCAACTTTGCAAGCTGTAACATTAGTAACATCCACTCAAGACACTTCACGTCTTCTCTCAGCTTTCATCACTCACCAGAGTCTTCATTGTGCCTGCAGTGTCGGGAGTTTGTCTGCCATTGACCGTCTTCTTACCGAGACTATATAGCTGAGTGTGACCACGCTCAGAGGGTCGGCGGCCTCGGCATGGCAAGGCCAGCCACCTCCGAGCAGCGATCACAGGCCAGCACCATGTCTGCGTCCGCTGCTACCCTTCCCGCCCTCCCGTGAGCCCTGGCCCGGTATGCAGCGCTCAGAGGCCAGCACCATGCCTGCGTCTGTTGGCGAACCCCTCCTGTGAGCCTGGCCAGTTATGCACATTGCGCAACCCACCTCTGGGTCGGCGCCGCCTGACCGCCGCGCCGGTGGAAAGCCAAGTGACCTCGTCATAGCTAGGTTCTTGAACCGAGTGTTTCGGGGCCGAGCATGAGCAATGCGATACCGATCTTGTCACTGGCCGAAGTGACGAGACCGGAACAGCAGCTCTGACCCGGATGTTTGTGATAGCCGGAGTAGTGAAACATGAAACTTATCTGTGGGGAGATCCGCACAGCGTGAAACACTAGCGAGGGGAGAGCCACACAGCGTCCAGTGGTGTACCGAGTATACGGTCCTTCAGGATATGACCCAGCCCTTTGGAACCGAGGCGCCCATGCAAATCTGGCCCCCCTCCAATCAGTGACAGCGCCCCTCCGGACAGCAATGGCACCTCTCCGACCAGTGCACAATGGGTGGGCGGCGGCATTTACCGCGACATAATTGTGTACCTGCATTTCCTGGGATTCAGATATCTTAAGTTAATACGAGCTTGCACAATATGCTGTCTGATACATTTACAATTGTTTTGCGGACATTCTCCGACATTTTTATCATTAACATCACGACTTAAGTAACGCGCAATACAACTGTGGATTGCCATGATCTCTGGTGCGACAGGTCTGAAGTAGGATGGCATGCTTATGTCGATCTGAGGTTATTGCGGAAAATTATAGCAATGGTTTAGGCCCACCCCACACAGGGTTGCGCGTTTTCATGTCGTATGGCGGTTGGCGTTCCGTCCACGTTCGATGTCCTCTCAATGGGTCTCAATGCGTGTCAATGGACCTATATGCGTCTCAACAGGTCTCAATGCAACGCATTGAGACCAATTGAGATGCATTGATACCCGTTGAGAGGCATCGAGACGCGACGGAACGCATGAAAAACGCACCCGTATGGGTCGGACCTGTATATAGTTGCATGATATTCACATTCACATTCGCATGGACATTAGTTGGCACCATAGACCAGGGGCGGCGCCACCGGGGTGACGGGGGATGCGTTCCCCTCTATCTTCAGATAGCGGGGCACAGTACCTATCCCAGCAACCTTTCGCTGAATAAAAAATACTCCGTGTCGATATTTTCCTTCACGTGTCGCCAATTGTTCCATGTTGAAGCTCAATTAATTTGTTAATATTGCACACCTACAAATATGCAAGGACGGCGCCACCGGTAGGACGTGGAGGCCAGGACCCTCCTCCCATCTTAAGATAGAGGGAAGATAGCGGGGTACAGTACCCTCCTACCGAGGTGACTGATGCGATTGTTATTTGGTAGCGAGCGAAGCTGTGCATTCTCCTGCTGTTGTTTGTCCCTTCCATGAACGTTTTGTCATTTCTTTAATTTCCAAAATCCAAACTGAAAAGCAATAAACAAAAATAGGCATGGAAACTGACCGTAGATGCAAATTAATATCCAATGTATTTATAACATACGCGCTATTTCGGCTACATGTATTCAGGATTCCGCCAATAATAAACATGTTTCCGTTGACTTTTTGGAACCACTTCTCCATTTCGATATCTCCTTGAATCGAAAAACCAATGATCAGCTTGGTCGTGTCTTTCTTTTAACCCATTTGCCATGTCAAAAGCTCGGCCCCACCTTCGCCGCGCCGGGGGAAGAGGGGGGTGGGGCAATTTTTAACGCCCTCGAACTTCGGCTCTTTGAGACGTAAACAAAAACTAAATTACCGTTCAAAAGCTTTTCACAAATAACGTTGAAACTATTTGCGTAATTTTTGGCTCAGGTCAATAATAAGTTCACCGAAGGTCACCAAAGGTCCGATTTTCCAGTTGTATGGCTGCGATCCAGAAAGTCACGTACAATCTCGGGAACTATGGTAGCTAGAGAAAAAGGAAAGCTCTTAAGAAAAATGTCATAGCCACAGTGTTCTCAAGTTTTAGCTAAGTCAATAGTGTAGGCTCCAGAGGTCATTAGGATTCAAAAAGGTTATTCTTTGGCAAAACTATTTTTCGCTAATACCCTTTTACCAAATAAAGATAAAACAATAGTTTTGACAACATTTGATAACAACTAACAACTGTGATTACAAAACGAATAAATAAATAAATAAAATATAAAAAATACAAGAAAAGTCTTTGATATATTATGCACCACCTTTCGGCCCACCACCTTCCGGCTCTTAGGCTTTCATAAACAGTTACGTCAAGTCAAGGGAAGCTATCTTGAATCTTTTATATTTGTTTTTCTCTTCCTTGAGTGAGTGGCGCGACTTTTTTTTTCTTGTGGTGTTAACGTAAGGTGCGGTTGTCGCGTTGGATAGAGGGAGGGCCACTCATGTAAGGGCTTTGAGTTACCGCACTGCCAAAACCTTTACCAGTAAAGGCTTAAAAAAGACACTTACCGTTTTCACGATGGACTATTTTGCGCCAAATGTTTTATAACATTTTAAAAATGTTTTAAAATGTTTTAGTAGTATCCGTTTTTACGATGGACTAATTTGCGAGAGAAAAAACTCTCCGTACGGGACCGTAGGGCGAGGGTTAAAACATTTATCGCAAATTGGTCCATCGTGAAAACGGATACTACTACTTACTAGAACATTAAAAATATATAGTTTGATGCATGAGTGGCATTAATGATTCAGTTTATGAACGAGCCGGAAGGCGGTTCATAAACTGAATATTTAATGCCACGAGTGCATGAAACGATTTAGTGCATGGCCAAAAACTGACTGTTTAGAGCACAAGCACATATTTTTCAAGAGTTCAATGCAGGGTCATTTACCTGATTCTTAGTATGTATTATCCCACGCCGATATCTCTCTTTGCCATTGAATCACGTGCTAATAATATTTTTTTAAACAACCGTCAGTTAACTCGGAATTTAATCACCATATGGTGATTATCAATCTTATAATCCACGGCTGTGAAATCTTCGAAATAAGTCTGTGTTAAACATGCATTATGTGTTAGCGTAGTGGCGTGGGATAATATTATTACACCACTCGCGAGTATAAAGATGCGTTAATCGACTCGGCTTCGCCTCGTCGATTAACCGCCCGGGCCAGGGGGGGTGTTTAAAGACACCCCCCCTCAGGTTTTTCCTGGATATCGGGAAACGGCGGCGCGTAGCGCCGCCAAATTTTCAGTACCTGTATCCGATCATCTTTTGTCCACTTTCAAAAAAAGTTTTTGACAATATGTCATGTCAGGTTCAGGTCACCAGGCTAGTCAAGTGGACCCCACCCAAAAAAAGTTTGTTGGTTCCACCAAAGTCACAGTTTTAGCGGGATTGGTTTTTCGTACTTACAGGTTTCATAAGAGCATGGACTATCTAAAGTTTGTATATTCTCGGCATTTTCGATTATCGGTGACCTAAAGGTTCAGGTCAATTTCCTGACCTCCCCATTTATAAGTGAATGGGAAAAATTAAACAGATGCCTTCTTATTCGAAAGTATGCATCTGGATCAGGCGATTTTTTTCAGAATTCATGCTTTTTCCCTTAGCTTCATTTTCTGAATGACCTAGGTTGCGATTGTTTTCTAAAAAGAATCTCTACAAGGTCATTGAGGTTCAGTCTGAGGTCATCAGCAATGATTTGCTAAAACTTCTGCCATATTAATGAAGATAGAGACGAGCGGATTACACCACTGTATTTGTATTCGTCTGGTGCCGCGTCGGCCCCATATGCAACATGGGACCTTATCTGAGGTCACCAAATGACCTTGACCTGAGGTCAAATTTTGAAGTTGACTTACGACGGTCATCATGTATATGTTCAAAGCGTCTGACGCAGAGGAACACGATGTGTTGAATTGAGATTATGTGTCATTTAGATAAAAGCTATTCAGGAAAACATATTTTACCAAAAAACTACATTTTTGACATTTGATGACCTCTGGATCCCAAACTATTTGACCTGAGCATGAAATTTGAGGACATACATTTGCGATTGCAAATTTAAATAGCTGATTCTAATGCTTCTTTACATGATTACTCCTAGCTATCATAGTTTCCGAAGAATTTGGGGATATTCTGGAAGATATGTCTAAAATCTGGAAAATTTTTGAGGAAAATTTGACCTTTTATTGACCTCTGGTGGACTCTAATATTGACCTGAGCAAAATTTTCAACGAAACTAAGTTTTCCAAATCCCTTTGGGACGAGCTCTCGAACGGTATTTTTTGGTTTATGGTCTTAGGTCCCATAGGAGCAGATTAGAAGGGGGTGTCTAAACACCCCCCCCGGCCCGAGGAAGGTGCGCGAGCACCGGCCGGCGCGGGTTAAAGGGACACTGCCACCTTCCAAAAAGTTCTCAAATATGTACGCCATTTGTGGTGCAAAATATGAAGTATTTTGCTGCTGAAAACACGATTATGACATTCGTTTCTCAACAAAAAAGTGCTCAATTTCATAAAAAACACGTTTTAATATTTGGTCTATTGACATTCATATGAAGGGAATTTTTGGGAATAAAAAAAAACTTCACGCTGCCATAAATATGACTATTGTATGGTAATGTTATTGCCAAACGTAAAACAAGTCGACTGTAATCAACATTTAGTAAAGAGAGACGACCACATCGACTCAAGGTCCCCATTTAAATACATTGGGGACTGGGAATGTTACAGATGTCAAAATCAAACTCCAATTTCTCTGTGATTCGACCTCAGTGCGTTGTTTTAACTACTTGCCATTTACATAATTTCAATGCCAAGCAGCCAAAATGGCTATCTCAACTCAAATATAATGTTAAGGTGGCAGTGTCCCTTTATTTGCATATTTATACTCGCTCGTGGTGTAAAACATATTACATAATAATCACTTTTGTAGTGCATTAACACTCCAGTTAATACACCGCTACAGTTAAACAAATGGCCAAAGGGAAAACAGTCTTCGGCCATGCACAAAAATGTTTAAAACATTTCGCGCAGAATAATCCATCGTGAAAACGGCTATTATCGTGTTTCTTTCATCAGTGCATTTTTTTATAATATTCATGTTGACCAGTTTAGGTAAACTGATAAATTTGACCTCAGGTCAAAGTCAAGTGGTGACCCAAGCAGGTCATGTTATATTGGGAAATGTGTCTCGACGAGAAAAAACACGCTGGTGCCAGTTTCACTTATCTACAGACTTGTGAGTGATTCTGATTGAATCATTAATTTTGATTGAATGATTTTTATTTCACGTGAATAATTCATGAATCGATTCACCTCCTCATGAATGATTCAATGAATCATTGATCGAATCATTCATACAAAGAAAATAATGTGGTTGAATCATTTATAGCACAATTATTCGTTCTTTTTTGGGGGAACAGCAGAAAATATACAAACAATAACCCACCCTCATAAAGGGGAATGGAACTGACTTCACACATGTCAAGATCACTTTCAGCACCTCCATTTGGTCTGTTAACACCTGCATTCAAAATATATGCACTGTTATTTGCACTTCCGCATTGTTAATTATTGTGATTGAATCATTCATGAATGATTCATTAAATTAATCATTCATGATTGATTCACGTAAGCCTGTGAATCACTGTGAATCATTCACCAGTGGTAATGTTTTGAGTGATTGAATCATGATTGAATCATTCATGTAAATTTGAATCAATCACAAGTCTACTTATATCTTCATTTTGCCAAGAGTTATTGACAAAAAGGTGTTGGTGACCTCGGATGACCTCAATTGACCTTATATGGATCACTGAACAAAAATTACGCTTTGATCATCAATAATAAATTATGATAACATGATCCAGAAGAAATTGGACGAATACCGTGCATATCTTCGGAAAATGAAGCATTTGAATATTTCCCCATTGACTGATAATTGGGAGGTCACGAAATTGACCCGACCTTAAGTCATCGATATAAAAAAATAAGAGATTAGCAAATTGTATGTATGTACAACCAATGACCTTATGTAATAATATAAGCTTAAAACTGATCGTTCAAAAGCTGTGGCTGTGGTACGACCGCAAACATTTTTGGAGGTGTTGGTCACGTGACCTTGCCTGAGATGATTTAAGGTCTACAATCTCACACAATAGCCGTTTTCACGATGGGTTATTTTGCGCGAAAATGTTTTAAAAACATTTTTAAATGTTAAATGTTTTAGTAGCAGGCCAGCTTTTCACGATGGACTAATTGGGAAAAAAATGTTTGAACCCTCGCCTTACGGCTTCCCATACGGCGAGGGTTTAAAATATTTCTCGCAAATTTTAGCCATCGTGAAAATCGGTACTACTGAAACATTTTAAAACATTTTAAAATGTTTTAAAACATTTCGCGCAAAATAAGCCATCGTGAAAACGGCTAATGCGAGTAATTGCTGCCCGGACACCTGTGCCAAAAATGACGGATCCGCTGAGCGCTCCCGTTTTCCGCTTTCCTCGAAAAGACTTAGGGGGCGTCTAAACGCCCCCCGGCACTTCTAGCTCGCGACACGCGAGTGCGAGCCAGGTGGGAACTGGGAAGTCGTCAGTTGGCTGCCGACGCGGTGCACGCGTGTGCGATTTGGTGTAGAAGTGGCCGGAGTCGTAGTCTGCAGTCGTAGTACGATAAGACACTTTTTCAGAATAAAAGTAAGCAGGCATTCCAGAATACAAGTTTGCAATTGTATATTTCAATAAATAAACATCCAGCACGCATTCTTACCAACAAAATGCCGCAACACAATGAATGATTCGCATGGACTACATCCGACTTCTTGGCTGATTGCTATTCCCAAACAGCTGTTGCATGAACTTCAGGCCCTGCAGGCCTGCCACTTCACTCCCCACATCAGGTCAGGTCCAGTGTCGTGTAGCTGTCAGTTCGCTTATAGTTGGCATCCTCCCGCCGTCTCACAGGGCAAAGGCAGGAGGTACGGCCACACTAACCGCCCCTCCCTGTCCTCAAACTGCCGGAACGGGGCACCCTAGTGGGAGCCGTAGCCGTACTCCTCATCATGCCCATACTCTCCATAACTGGGCTTATCGTATACGTAGACGGGCACCCTGACAGGAATCCTCTGCACGTGAGTATGGTGCTTGATCACCGGGACCGGCTTAAACACCGTGTGGTGCTTCACGACCGGCACGTGCTTGATGACTGGCACGTGCTTGACAACGGTCACGTGCTTGATGACTTCGTACGGCTGGGGCACCTTCCTGTAGACGGTGTTGTAGACCGGTTTGTAGACGGGGACCCGTTTGACGACAGTGTAGGGAACGCGCTGCTCGACCAGGTAAGGCTCCTTCTTGACGTGGGTGTACACTGCGGGCTCATATCTGTCGGCAGTACGAGAGCATGGGCTCCGTGAAGAGGCAGTAGTCTCGGCACTACAGGTTTCGTCACATTCTGCGGTCAATAGGCTCCTTCTGGGCGTGGCTAGATAATTAGATGAGGACAGTGAAGAAGCTGGCGGAAACATCAGCTGTGCCCCAGCGTCAGTATTGTTCTATGAAACAAATACGAGTAACTACAAACAACGGGCAATATGACCATATCGTGTGTGATAGAGGCCATAACAATGTCAGCCTCTGTGGACTGAAGAGTACGCAGTGAATGTGCAGCAGGACGTGTCACCACGTCCGATACGTACCCGCCACCGTGCCCTCCATGACCTGAACCGCCGCCACCGTGTCCTCCATGACCTGGACCGGAACCGACGACAGCGGCACCTCCTCCATCAGCTCTCACGCCGACCACCACCGCTACCAGAACAATCTGCCGACAGACAAACAGACGGGTATCAGGCTGACTTCATGTCTGTGAACAGGGAGGGGGTGGCTTCGTATGTGTGTGGTATCATGTGATGAAAGAGAATCGCTTCAAAGATTGGTGCCACCGGAGTATTGAGTAACAGCAGATGCGCCGCATATTACACCAAAAGCGAGGGTGATTTAAAACGATGTTCAAAGGCACGTCGCCAACTTTAAACACCACCAACACCAGCGTTGGCTGACACGGTGGGCCCCGCGTCAGAGCCACTCACAAGGGCCCTCATGTTGAGCGCTGCTGCAGTCTGTGTTCTTCTGAGACATGGTGGCGTCTTATATATGTCGTACCAGCAGTCTCCGGCTCGCAGCGGATGGCCCTGGCACGAGCAAGGCCAGATGTTTTTCCCAGATCATATACTGCCTGCCCATTTGGAGCGGAGCAGCTGATTATCAGTCAAACCGCGTCCAAAAGGTTATTCACTTCGCAGCTCGTGTAGTGACCGGCGTACGTCGCCGCGATCACATCACTCCTGCCTTTAAACTCCCTGCACTGGTCAATAATCGGCGAGCTTGTCGAGGAAAGCGCGACTGCCAGAAGGAAGGTGTACCGCGCTCTGAATGACGCAGACGCACCCGTGGCCGTCCGGTCGATGTTAACGCGACGATCGAGAGTAGCGACGCGCGAGACTCGCCTTACGTGCACCGAGCGGCTGCATCCACCAAGACTCCGGCTCTCCAGCAATCAGAAGTGTTTTGCCTTCCAAGCCGCGTCAGAGTGGAACAGTCTACCCTGCGAGGCAACTAATGCGCCCAATGTCATGCAATTCAGAATGGCACGCCGTCGACGGGCCGTGTAAGTTGCAGCGCAAACTGGGTAGGTATGTTTATATTTTGAACTCGACCGACGTTTTAGCGTTTTTATACGTGTGTAACGGTGTTTCGGCACTTACCTGATTAACTGTCCATTGTTTTCATAGGCGTAGGAACGGGGGGGATGGTTGGGTCATGGTCCCCCACTTTTCAGGCTGGGGGGCAGCAATGTCAACTGCCCCCCCCCCACACTTTTGAACGATTTATTCTCCTCAGGTAACCGATATTTGTTCGATATGAATGCTTTAAAGTTGTGAAAATAATCATGAATTTACAACCCCGCAATACCCTAACCCATAACCGTAAAAATGGCGAGTTGGGGCGGGCAAAGCCCACTTTTTAAGTTGGGGACGCAATAATATTAACGGCTTTCTACTTTTGAATGATTTTTTATTCTTAAATCACTGTGAATGCCTTTAAGCTTGTCATAATATTAAGTAATTTACAACTTCACAATCATAGCCGTAGGAACGGTGACTGGGGGTCATGGCCACTTTTAGGCGGGGCAGATAATGATAACTGACCCCTCACCTTTGAGAAAACTATCGATCTCTTCTTTTGGTTTTAGATGAGTAATTTGAAGTTGGAAGAATAACTAGGTAGTACTTAACCCGCGCGGCGTAAGGGAGTAAATATTACCCCTCCCGGGTTTTCTCAATAACTTGAAAACTATACTGATAGCGACGAAAAAGTTGCAGTACCTTGTGCATCAATGTGACGTCTACCCCAAAAATGATTTAAAATGAATCATAACTTTTGGAGATAATGACGTTTTGATGACGTCATGTCATGCCATTTTGGGTTGAAAAACGATAAATATTTGATGCATCGTAGAAAATATAGCTTAAGCGCAAATTGAAAACATTAAACCGAAATAGGAAAGAAATCGAATTG
>VOPJ01014545.1:0-21994 GCA_014673585.1 Semibalanus balanoides | reverse complement strand
AATGGTGCTTATCAAATTCGGCTGTTCTTTTACATATCATATCTTACTTTGAGTGGACAGTGTCCCTTTAAGCTGTGATTCGCTAAACGAACTGAACTGAACACCGATTTCAATAAGGGTAATATGTTTTCTGGTTGAAAGCAAATGTTCATTCTTAATGTTCCCGTCCTTTAAAAAGGGCTGGGGGAGGTGAGGAGACGTCATCAGGGAATCTGATTTATGTTAACCCTATTTCCTGCGGGCGCGGCCAGAATTAAGTTAACCTGCGGGAGGAAGATTCCCCCCAAAGATCTTGAGAACCACTTAGCCGATTTCGATGGGATGAAGACCATTCGATTCGTCGTGACGAAATATTTTTTGGGACCCTGAAATTTATTTTTGGTTAAAAAATGGGGGGCCAGGGGGCTAAAATACGAAAATTGTGTGTTTTTTTTTTATTTTATAGGTCATTGCGGCCATGTGATTCGACCGATTTTTATGCACGAAACATTTTTGAGCTTTCAATGACATGGTCTTCAATATGTAAAACGGACAAGTACCAAAATGAAAAATAATAGGCGTACTAATAAAACAAGCGTAATAATAGGAAGAAAAATATGGGGATTTCCGACAAAAATATGTGCTGTTTGTGAATGTTTGCGACGATAGGAACGTCATATGTGGGCTGTGCTGACATAGTTTGTTGAATATAATATATTGCGCATAGGCGAATCCAGGTAAACAACGTGGGGGGCACCATGTGCGGAACACCTTTTATCATCTTACTAATTTTAAATTGGGCCTTATTTGACGGAGGATATTGCCTCCCATTTTATGAGCCTGAGTGTGCCTTTGCCCCAAAATATGTATAATGCAAGTATGTATGATGTATATAACAGTGATATAGCTTCTGACGTTTGTATTTCCACCGCAAACTACGAAGGAAGCATGCAGCGCCCAACCGCATTCGTAACGACCTTCCTAAAACATGAGCCAGCAGCCGCCCATGCTGCGTCGATTTTTTCTCTAAAAAATATGATAAAACACGCGTCATTCAATTGTAGGAAAATCCAAAAGTTTCAAGACGATAAACGAAACGGCTCAGAAGCGGCGGGCAAACAACTACCGGGGGTCAGAATCTACCCCCGTAGGGAATAGGGTTAATTAAATAGTGCAATTGCACGCTGGACATGAATTATAATAATGGTGGGATACTGTTCTTGTCCAGGGCTGAGCAGTTAATCCTATTCCCTGCGGGTGGCCAGAATTACGTTAACCTGCGGGGAGGGGCAGATTCTGCCCCCCCCCCCAGATATCTCGAGGACCGCTGGGCCGATTTCAATGGGATGCACATCATTCGATTCGTCGTGCCGAAATCTTTTTTTTGGACCCCGAAATCGCTTTTTGTTTTAAAATGGGGGCTAGTGGGCAAAAAATGCGAAAATTTTGGATGTTTTTTTGAAAAAAGGTCATTGTGGCCATGTGATTCGACCGATTTTCATACAAGAGACGTTTTTGAGCTTCCAATGTCATGCCCTTCAATGTGTGAAAGGGACAAGTACACAAATTAAAAATAATAGGCGTATTCAGGGATAAAAAATGGGGGGATTTTTGGATACAAAATATGTGCTTTTCCTTAGTGTTTGGGACGTGGGAACGTAACATGTGCGCTTTGTTGCTGTAATTTGTTAAATGTAACAAATTGTGCATAGGCAGATTCGGGAAAACAACGTGGGGGCATCATGTGCGGAACGCTTTTTATCATCATGCTTATTTGAAGTTCGGCCTAAATTGACGGAGAATATCACCTCCCATTTTATGTACCTGAGTTCGCCTCTGCCCCCAAATACTGTATAATCCATTATGGTATGATGTAAAAGCATCGACTTTAGTTTCTGACGCATTTATTTCCACCCGTCACTACTCTTACGAAGGAAGTATGCGCCGCACACACCGCATTCGGTAATGACCCTCCCAAAAACATGAACCCTGATGGAGCGCGCACTCTGCTCAGACAACTTATTTTCAAAATTTAAACAGAACACGCCATCATTCAGATTCACAGAAGAATTTCGTAAATTTTTCGAAAGACGTAACGGTTCAAGAAAGCGACGGAAGAAAAACTGACCGGGAGGGGCAGAATCTCCCCCCGCAGGGAATAAGGGTTAATGCAGATCCGTTCATGATGAGGAATGGTGAAGATAATATTGGTTTGGCGCGAGTGTGATTGGTGTGTTTGTATACGGAGAAAGTTGCAGTTATGCGTGAGTGGTGTCTCTTGCCTAGAGATTGTCGATCGAGCTATGATCGTACCGAAAACGCACGTAATATTTTCGGGTAGAACGCCAATTTGTGCCAAACCGGCTTCCAAGGACGAGGCTCTGGGAGTTATAGATGGTATCGTACATAATGCATAACAAGCAATAGTCGAAAGTTGTTCTGATTAGTGAGGGATAGAGTCTACGGAGAAAATGTTGTTCTGCTCTTCAGTCTCTTTCCGCGATACATTTGATAATACCTACCCGGCGGGAGGTACGCTGGCGAAGGTAAAAAACATGTTCGTTGAATGAAAGACGGTGATCAAACGCGATGCCAAGATATTTGAAAATAGAGAGAAGAGGTATCTATAGCCGTTTTCACGATGGCTTATTTTGCGCGAAATGTTTTAAAACATTTTAAAATGTTTTAAAATGTTTTAGTATACAAATTTTAGTATACGTATCCATTCCTTAAGTACACAACTTTTGCAAACGATTTTTGTCTTGAAATGTCTCTTAGAATTTGTGTTAATATGTTCGGTTAAGAATATAGTATGTTACAAAATTGCGGTTTGGTGGTAATTAGCAAGACAATTATGCATAGGTTAATTGTGATGTGATGTGATCTTCACCTACTGAAACTTTTCAGAAGACTCCGAAACATTTTAATCTCCGGCACGCTATTGGTCGCTCAACAAACCGACCTCCCCTCGATTCGTAATGGACTCGCCGGCAGCGATCGTTTCTAGCGCATTATTGCGCCATGCGAAGGCAGACCTGTGATCCATGACGCTGCCAGATTGGAGTAACCCTAGTATAGGGGTAATGCTTCACTGAACGAATGACTCTAGACGCATATATTCTTTAGAAATGGACAATTTTGTATCATAATCTTGTAATGAGCTCATATGTTGATACCATTCACGTTTAGCGAGACTCTGGATTTTGAACACCATCTTTGTGTTGCCTTGAAAAAATAACGATTGCTGATTTTGTTGGAGATTTATTTCGTACCTAACGGTTACACCATGTCTGAATATAATATGGTTCAATCAAAATTGATTTGTATTCCCAAATGCATATTCGTGTAGTTTGTAACTAGGAAACTAAGGAACATGGTCAGGATACATTATCGCGATCTTTTCTGATACCTAGACAGTACATTTATGTCCGATTGTCTCTTACGCAACTTATACAACTGTTTGGGACATTAACTTCAAGATAGATCCATAATTTCTTAATCTGCCCGTTCACTTCACAAATTTCGTCTGAGGTGAAAAGTTTTTCGAGACGTGAATAACTGGAGAGCATTACATACCTAAAATCACATACGCTCCATGTATGCCTAAATGCGCCAATGGTCACATTTGGTATGGGCGTTTTTACGAGTTTGTAGCATTTTGCACACACAAAAATTGTTGGAAACTATAACAATAATTTGTTAATAATGAAGAACTGATAATATTCCCCAACCAGATTTAAATAGTTGGACATTGGACAAGCACATACCACATCCATTAGCAGGTTATAACACCAGCAAAGTGCAAAATAGCTTGTATCCTTTAATAAATGAATGCAATTAAAAAAAATAGCTCTAGAAACTAACTTATTTAGATGTGGCACATAGCTGGGTACACGGTCAATAGGTATATAATATTAAACGTAACTTAAAATTACTTCGGCAAACACAAACAAATGCTTGGGCACAAGCCTCTTGGATTTGGACACAAACAAATACACTGGCCACTCTTGGTTTCTTCAGAGGCATATGACGCATTAACGAATCAGGCGCAATATTGCGCTTTTTGCCTAATGCTGCTTTTAGTACATATCGTGGTGATATTACCATTAATAGCTTTTCGACAAAGAGCCACAAATAGCCACACAAGCCACACATAGACACATAGATAGACCACACATAGACCACACATAGGTATGGAGAAGTCTATGAGCCACACATTTGGACAACGCACGGTATTTGAAGATGAAACATCACATATATTCGGTGGGAGAGTCTTCACAACTAAACGCATGATGCCGAAAGTGATTTATCAACATGCCTATTGCCTTTAAAACTGATATCTTAGTTTAAAACCCATTATAAAGTGATTAGTTTCCTTTATCGTCTACGGTGATGGTTTAGTCATCGGCCATTGCCGTTTTTGTGGATATATTGTTGCAATTTCCCTGGTTAGTCTCCTCGTGTTATGTTACGTGTTATGTAAGTTATGTCTCCTCGTGAATCGTACACGCACAGCACCGCACACTCTTCCTGACGAGCCCCCGGCCGATCGGTTCTCCACTCACCGTAGCGAAGAGCGGGGACATCATGGTCCTCTTCAGGGACTGCTGGCTCGAGAAGAACAGACCTGGTCCTCTTCAGGGACTGCTGGCTCGAGACGGAGACAGACCTCAGTCCAGTGACATCCTCTGCGCCAGCTCCGCTCGTGTCACCAGCCGAGTGTACCCGAAATAGTCCCGCGGCCAGTATTTATACGCTCCAACGAAAAAATCACATTAAGCTGACTGCGGTCTGCTTGGCATTGTGAGACGCTCTATCGGACGGATCTGTCTCTAACGGTATAGGTGCTGCTGGAGATCATATAAACGATATTTGTATAAAATGGGCACTGAACACCGGCGCGCAGATGAGCGAACCTCACGCATGCGCAAGTGCGTCAGAATTCGCTTGGAATATAAGCATGTCTTGTGTATTTAATCCATTGATCTTCCGCACAATGTGCAAATATACAGTGCGAGATTCGTGTGTCGAGGACTGTCATCCTCGGTCTTGGTCCTGTATTTTTAGATGTATTTAAGAGATTGTGCAAGCCGGTTTATAAATATTCTGAGGGCTCTGTCAGGACTATCTCTAACCACTCTGGAGCCATCACAAGAGAATCATATGTGGTGCTTGTTGGACATAACCCTGAAGGGTCCATAGGCCATGGCAGGAAATGCAATGAAAATGCCATTATTTCCATGGCTATTTCGATGGCGTGAACAGTATTGCGTTACCATTCCAGAGACCGTGATACAGGTAATAAATTGGTTCAACCCGCGCCACACTGGGGGGGGATGAACGCCACCCTGCGGTTTTATCCAGTTAAACGAGAAAATGACGGCGCGTAGCTCCGCCAAATTTGTAATAATTTATCATAATCTTTTCCGCACATTTTGAGACAATTCAAGTTTCGTGTCGGCTTAGGTCAGGTCACCAGGTCAGGTCAAGTGACCCAACCTCCGACAAAGTTTGCGGTCGAGCCATGACCACAGTTTTTGAGGTATCGATATCAAACTATTGGGATTATACTAAGTCATCAGCATCTACAAATTTGTATCTCGGACTTTTGATATTGGTAACCTGAGGTCGGGTCAGGTTTGTGACCTCCCCATTATAAGTCGACGGAGAAATATTCGAATATTTTATTTTTTGACGATATCAGTCCATTTCCTTCTGGAAAATACTATAATTGGATCGTGATTTCAAATGATCCAAGTGCAGGTTTTGTTCAGTGACCCATACGGGGTCATCTGAGGTCATCCGAGGTCACCAGCACATTTTCGTCAATAACTCTGGACATAATGCAAATAGAGGAGTGCAACTTTCAACAATGTGTTTGTCTCGTCAAGACACGTCTCTTAACATGCAACATGACCTACTTGGGTGACCTGAGGTCATTTTTGAAGTTGACCTAACATTATAATTTTTAACAAATTTCAAAGCGCCTTAACGAGACAAACACGATGGCGTGAACATTATTGCGTTTTCTTTATTAGGTAAGCAGTTATTTTCCAAACTAAATTTTGACAAAAATCAGCATTTTTTACTTTAATCCGCGCCCTGGTGAGCCTTTGAGACAACTTCGCCATGGTGGTGGGGGGGGGGGTCAAAATGACCCCCCTATAACTCGAAAACGAAAGGGGATAGAAAGACGCAGACAAAAGCGTTCTAAAACTCTCAACGTAAACATCCAAAGTTGCAGAGATCACTTTTAGCTAAGGTCAATATTGAGGTCACCAGAGGTCATCAAAGATCAAATTTCACAACTTTTGGACTTTGCTTTGAACGACCCCCGTATATCTCGGGAACTATGATAGCTAGGAACAAACGAAAAAAAAAATCAAAAGCTCATAATATTTGCAATCGCACCGGGTGTCTGTCGCGCACCACAGTCACATCCGCTGTGTCGTGCATCACAACAGACCAGACCGGCCTCGATGGAACTTGTATTATCACTGCTGCGACCCTCTCCTGCGCGGCCCGGCGGCACCGGCCGCCGCGCCAGGACATGCTGAGTCGCAGGTCATAGGCCGTGCCAGGTCCAGCGGGCAGGGCGGAGATACCGTGGGTCATAGGCGGACCCAGATCAAGTGCTAGGAGGAGGGTGTATACTTTCCGCCTCTCACATGGAAAACGAAAACAAAATATGAATCATCACGAACGCATCTTGTGCAGCAAATAACGAACACATCTTGTGCAGCAAGTAACACGAACATCAAACAAATACCAATTGAGGTACGCCTCACACTGTCACATGCCTCTCTAGTATACTAAACAGATCGTTCAAAGACGGGCTTCACGTTCTTGACATGTGTGCGTCGAATCACGCCTTTTTGGTCCGTGAACTCTACGTGAAGACGCCCAGGACACAACCACAAGGCCGCAACATGGATATCCTTTCGTTCTCGGCATTGAAGTTACGGTACATATTTTTGATAGCCTGGTTTATTTCTGGTCTTCACCTATTCACGTCTGTCATACTGCAACTTTGTAACGCTGGTAATCTCTCCTTGCTTTTTCCGTGCTCGTTTAACGTGTCAGACAAATGCGAAGTTTTTTTCCTGAAGCTTATGTCCGAGTACAAGCTCACCTTACTCTTGATCGCTGATAATCGGACTGTGTGATAGCGGAGAAAGTAGATAAAAATGGACTGTAAACCATGTGTAGACACTCATTATTGATTGAGACGACGAGGCCGGGCAGACGCTGCTCCAAGTCGGTGGTGGATTCCGACACTGCGGCGAAGGCGCCGTTAATGTCAAGGTGGTTTCTTTCACCTTACCCGGCCTTGTGATGGTACGACGCTGGAAGCGTCTTAACAAAAATAGCGACAGAGGACTGGACGGCTGAGTTTCGGACCAATTCGAGCCGGCGTCAACTCTCCAGCGCTTCCGGTGGCCAAGGTCAGGAATGGTACTGCTAAGCCTGCAGAACAGTCAGCGACCAGAATAAGAGGATATACGAACAGAACCATGAGAATTTTTCCAAGCAAGTTAGCAAGGCAGGACGTCCGGATGCTACGCTACGGGATACTAACGATGTCGATCACCGCGTTTGTTTAGGATACGATGCTTCCTGAGGGAGGCAGCGGTGCATTTTTGCACCTGGGTGCTTTTCCTCCACTGCACGCATCGCAGCTTGCGGACATAGTCGGACAGTCCCTTGTCAGCCGATCCTATGGTGCTTGGTGATCAACTCGTGGCAGTTTAGCCCTCCTCCGTGTGCGTGCTGCGCATACTGTGGTGATGAACATAAGCTCATATGCTTTAGCAACTGGCCATACGATCAAATCAGATTTCCTGTTGCGTTTTTGTCGGCAAAAGTATCTTCTTTGAACAAAGAACTGCTGCGCTTGGCTGTGCTTCAGATAGGGCGGGGCGAAAGAGGCCACTTTCCAGGTCAAGTGATGAGCGATCGCCTGAGTTTCGGTCAGTTTCTGGTACCAAAAGGGTTTCCGGCTTTGCAGAGTATAGCTGCACTAGAAAGTTCGCAGCGTCAATTCACTCCCGACCCCTCTGGGTGCATGCCGCCTGCTCGTCCTTGTGAGCCCGTGGAGAGATATCGTTTCATCGGCGCCAGGAGATCACTGTCCGAACGGAGTGTGAGACTGTCCTGCCGTTCCATCAGTCGGATCGGCCGCCGACGGCGGCCGATCGACGCATCGGCCGCGCGTCCCTCCGCAGACTCGCCGGCTGGCGGGTCATCGGAGACGCGCGGCGCGCGCGGTCAACGCGGCGCGAATTTTCGTTCGCCGGCCGAGAGGGCTTGTTGTCCGGACGGTGGTCGTGATCTCGCCGGGTGGCGGGCGGAATACGGCATATTACTGACGGTGGTCCCCGAACACGGCCGAGCCCCGTACCCCCGCGGGGAAGACCGGCGGCCATCACCGGCAGCAGGTGTCTCAGCCGCAGGAGGATCCCGAGTCCTTCGACTGGTCCGAGTATCCTGATCACCCAGTTCAGGCTCACTCCCGGCGCCCTGCTGGGTACCGGTCGGCTCCTTGGTGTCCCGTAGCTCATGCAGACGGGACAGCATATCCACATGCTGCTGTGCTCTGCGCGTTTGGGTGTGTCGCGATAAGGAATTGTCAACAAAGATTCTCCACGCGCGACACCAGTTCTCGGGTTAAGTGTTTATGCCGGTTTGTTCAAAATCTGGAGTGCGATTTTGCAGTCACAAATCAGGTAATAGAATCGGCCAAGTATTTGTAAAACTTCTTCAAACTTGATAAACTAAAGACTTCTAGCTCGAATATTGTCCCACTTCGCTGAGGCACGACTATATTTGCTGCGTTGTAATGCTTTCACGCGCTCTTCGTCCTGTATTTGGGACAGAATCTGACCGGACCCCGTACAACTGCTGTCCGTATACAATATAAACGGGCAATCTCTGCGCGGATAACTGAGAACGCTGTCACTCAACATTGCATCACGAAGACGATAAAAACATTGGTCAAAAGCTCATGGTTCCAGAAAAAACTCTGCGTTAACATTAAGTTACAACGATTCTTGAAATGGTTACTGAAGGAGCACAAATTTTGCGAAACCACGAAAAGAAACCAACATTCCGCTTAGCCTCCTTAATGGACGTAGGTGGCTGCAACTCTGCATAATCTAACGCGATCTGGGTCAATGAGACTCCGGCGAGTAATCTGATGCCGAGGTATTTCAATGTTTTTGAAAACAGACGGCACTTGCCAGGGAACAAGTTTGATGGCCAAGCCGGCACGGAGTCCTGGAGGAACCCATTGTGAACAGCTGGTAATGCTCCTCAACGCTCGGACTTGTCAACAAATGTCATCAGCATATACATGAACGTGTTCTAAAATCTCCGCATACCTTTCGCATCACGAGTGCAAAAAGTAAGGACGATGGCATACAACCCATAAGGCATCCGACGAGGCGTAATATGTTTTTCCAGAGCGTAAAACGCGCATATTTTGCTGTTGCCTCTGAGACTGCAAATTCCAAAAAGCATGTTTAATGTCGAGCGTTAAGCCACCTTCCAGCCATGCAGAGAGAAAATAAAAGGCATCATGTGGAAAAACGAACTGTTTCGGAAACGAGAAGTTTGTTCAGCACCGCATTCCTGCACAATGCGATATTTCATTCGAAACTCTACCCTCGGAACCAAATGATGGAGATTCCAGTCAAGGCTCTCCCTTTCGAGCACACCACACGCCTGCAAATCAGCGAGCTGTGATTTCAGCTGATCGTTCACGAAGCACCACGGAAGGGATACGGTCGTATAAAGTGAGGGCGTGGCTCCCTCCTGTAGCTCTAAGTTCAATGCACCACGTTGTATCGACCGATATCAGCATATCCGCGGGAAAAGACCTCCGGAAATGAGCTGAGCAGGGCTGCTAACTTATCTCTCTGCGACCCTGTGACAGGAGAACCGACAACGAACTCGGACAACACCTCATCAGTGGTCTTCCCCACGTACCGGCCGTCATCAGCCGACACAGTGTTCACCTCTGCCGCGACGCCCCCGGTGACGCCGCCAGCAGGCTCAGACTGGTGCAGCTCAACATGCTGCACCCGCTCTACGTAACCAATACGCGACGTCTGTTGCATTTGTTATCAGGCGTCATTCGGTACGCACATACACGGAATCTCTTTGTGAACGGCTGTATCAGAGAATCACAAATCTCCACGTTATTTGAACGTGCCCCACAACAAAACTCGCATCGTCAGATAAAGACTTGTCAACTTTGACCGTCATTACACACAGCTGACTGGGCGGAACAGAAACAGCCTTTTGGCCTCAACTTAACCTTGGCTGTCTCACTCTGTGAACAATTAAACAAAAGTTGCGCTTTGATAAGAAATTCCCATCCCAACACATATGCAGCAAATTATGCACCACAAGTGAATTCTGCTACATCACCTTGATCTCCGGATCCAGCATCAACACTGAGTGAACACCGCCCAACACGTTTCAACTGATGCCCGGAGCCGATAAGAGGACGGGCAGCGGCCTGAGCTCAACGTTAAGGCTGCTACAACACATGAGGAACCACGGCTGTCTATCAGTCACTTGGCTGCAGTGTCTATCAGAGCGTCACTCACGAAGAACCGTTGATGCCGATTGTCGTGGAAGCGTTACCACTCCCTGGCCAGCCTTGCCCAAGGCTGTCCGTCTTGGCAGTGTCTTTCAAGTGGCCCGAAAGCCCCTGCAGGACCACACTGGGACTCTCGACGACGTTTCCGACAGGTTCATCCGACCGTCGCGCCTCCGGCAGCCCGGGTCGTCACGCGGGTCACATGCCTCGCATCCGCGGTCCAGGGCGAGCGACCAGCGCGACGGCATGTCGGCGGCGACCGAGGGGCGCCGCCACCGCCTCCGCGCGCGGCCCCGCGTCCACCGGGCGACGCGGCCGGCGGTTCTGTCCCGAGCGTGCTGCCATTCTGGTGAGCGGACTAGAAGGACGCGATGACGGCGGTCCCGCCAGGGTGGCGTCGCTTGAACTTGAAACCGACTCCGGCGCCGCTGCCGCGGGCCGACGATCACCGCGTGCGGGGGCGACCGGGTCACCGTCCGCCACGGCGCTCCGGTGGACCGCGAGCCACGGCCGCCCGCGGCAGGCGCCTGCCGCGCGGGCTCAGGTCGCGCCGAGGACGATGCCGTCGAAGCAAAACGGCCACCGCCAGCGCACGCACCACCGCACTCTCCCCCAGTGCACACGGCGGGAACGATGCAGCTCGTCTTCAGCCGAACTGGACAAGAGTTCCTCCCTCTTTAGCTCGTCGACTGCAGCGTCAAACGTCTTGGCACCCTGTCGTGACAACAAAATCCTCTCCTCTGCCGATAAGCCCACCAGGAAATGCCGGTACAGAGCAGCCTGGTAGGCTGCGGTACACAGATTATTTTCTTCAAGAGCCAGACTCATCGAAAAATTAGGGCATGCGTCAATGAACCAGCTTTCTGGAATGAGGCACAGAGTAGCGAGCACAGGCATCATCCCTTTCCGGGCAGTACTTAGCTTGTGCCGCATGCCGCCTCTTGGCTGCTGCCAAACGTCTTCTGTAGCAGGGCCAGGACGTCCGTCTTGCCGCCGTCCCCCTCCAGCACTTGCATTGCCAAGCCACGACAGCGCACAGTCACGATAGCAGAAAGCTGCTCGCTAGGAATGCCGCCGAGCGTCGCCAGACGCTGACACTGCTTGATGAAGTCATCGGGCGGCCCTGAGCCGTCATTAGACCGAAATCCGACACTGCGACCCGTAGCATGGTCGATCACTGAGCACCAAATCAAGTCACTTGTCGGTCAAACCACCGCTGTCACCATGCGCGCCCACCAGTACACATCCGCTGTGTCGTGCATCACAACAACCAGGACCGGCCGATGGAACTTGTATTATCACTGCCGTGCGCCCTCTCCCTGCCGCGGCCCCGCCGGCCACCGCCGCCCGCGCCCCAGGCATGCTGACGTCACGCCAGGTCAGTAGCTGCCCAGGTCAAAGCGGGCAGGGCGGACGATACAGTGCGGTCATAGGCGGACCCAGATCAACGTGCTAGGAAGGAGGGTGCTACAGTACATCGAAATTGATATATTTGGCCACGTTGAAGTAAGAAGTGATCAATGTTATTACAAATATTCAAAAACAATTTATGTTGTTCTGTGTATAAATGCTTCAAATTTGGCAACTTATGTGTTATTTGTATTGAAAATAAGTTACTCACCAATAACTTTTGAATGAATCGAGATAGAGAGGTATGATAAAAGCCATAGTTCTGTCCTCGTCAAGACACGTCCAATGACAACCAATACGATCTCTTTCAAGGATTTATTGACTTTGACCTTGACCTGACGTTACCTCAATTTTGTCAAGTCCATATCGTCGGAAATTGATGACTCAATATATATTTCCTCTATATCATTCGAATAGTTATGCTATTATCTATAAGGCGGTGTTGTAATTTTTTTTCATTTTGGGAAAATTCACAATTTTAAGTTTTGGGGAACTCGGAAACGCCTTTGGTAACTCCTAGATCATCAAAATTATATATTTTATCATCAAAATATAATAAGCAATTAACTATCTTTTAAGTTAAAAAATACATTTATTGTGTTCTATCTAAACATGTGACGAAAGCTATTACCATGCCAATTTTATATAACAAAACATCGTGTCATTTCTTGGTTAAAATGTTAACGATGTTTTCATGTGACGAATCTATACATAGAACCACATGGACTATATTTATTAATTTCAAAGATGATTAAACGCTCACTCCATTTTGACGATCAAAATCGATAATATCGATGATCTAGGGGTTACCAAAGAAGCTTCAAAATAAAACATAGCAATATTTAATTTTCAAAGAATAAGAAAAAACAATAATGCCTCGTAGATGATACCATTACTATTCGAATGATATTTAAGAATAGTCATTCATTTCCGACGATATATGCTGGCAAAGGTTGACGTAACGTCAGGTCAAGATCAAGGTAAATAAATTATACAATTGTATTGCATGTCATTTGACGTGTCTTGTCAAGGACGTTTATCATGGCGTTTATCATACCTCTCTATCTTGTTTTATTCAAAAGCCATTGGTAAATAACTTATTTTGCATTAACAATAACGCAAAAAATTGCCAAATTTGAAGCATTTATTTTATAAACAGAACAACATCAATTGTATTTTTGTATTTGGAATTGAATTGACCAGTTATCATTTTAACATGGTCAAATATATTAATTATGATGTGCTAGGGGGAACTAGAAGAAAACCAGAATTTCAAACATTAAAAAAGTAAAACTAACAACTTCACTTAATAGAGCAGCTCATTGCGAATTTAACGATACAAAGAACATCCAGTTTACCACACGAATTATTAGAAATATGGGCTGGCAAAGATTGACTTATGGTGCATTCCATGTCAAATCGCACAAAAAGAGGGGTGTCGTACCCGACCACTCCGATTTTGATAAAAATTTGTACACATGTATTTGTAAGTGAAAGAAACATGCACACTAACTTTTAGTTCCGGGTGACCTCTAAGGTCAGATTTAGAGGTCATCAAAGATCACGATTTTTGGGGTACTTCTTGCTATCAATCAAACGCTTATATCTTCTGTGTTCATTAACTTAACAGAATCAAACTTTAAACGAATACTTTAAAGGGTTTTACCTTTTGTAAAAAGTCGAAAAAGTCACGTGACCTCAATATTACCTTTGACCTTTAAAGATAAATGTCGTAAAAATGTCGTAAAATATATTTTGCCTCCTCGTAAAAAAGCCAAACTTGGCACAAAGAATGCCCTCCACACTGTCTAAGAATGTAGAGAAAAAAAGGGCGGCGACTTTTCAACTTTTTGAGATACCGCCTTTTGAGTATGGCAAGGGAGTGAGACGGACAAATGTCCCGAGGCTATTTCCATGGTGCTTGCGATAATGCGTGTTTCTCTCGCCTGATTGACGTGAAATTTAGTGGGGAGCTTCCATTCGATCTGATGATTCTGTTTCCGAGTATTCAGATCGATCTGACCTCGCATGACCTCATATGACCTTGTTATAGTGTATGACCAACAAATGCGTTTTACGATGATAGAAAGCGTTCTCAAATCTTTTTACGTTATTGTGATTCATTTTCACCCTCCCAATTTCAAGGTTATGTTGCCACGCCCCCCCTCTCGACCCACCAACAACAACAACAACAACCCTGTGCGTAACATTATTTATGAACAGCCCATTAATTAGCCATTGCTGGTCGCCGGCAATCTTTGTGTAACCTATCTGATGTGCCTGCAGTTAAATCTGGCTATATGAGAGGTCATTATTCTGAGATATTTTGCGGATAGTTATTCGATGGTTACCCAGGACGAGATTCCATCACATCACTGGAATAAAGCACAGCCCACCATCCACCCTTTCATAGTCTATAACTGGCGCAATGACGCTTGAGACATCCACCACCTGTCATATGAGGCCATTTTCGACTGCCTGGTCACGATACTATACAGTGATGCGACTTGTCTCTGAGTATACTCTTTGTTGCTTGATTAGGGTTCTATATGCGCAACAACTCCACCCAAAGTAACTCGTTGATTATCTATAAACAAAACTAGTCGGTCGGCGTGCCCGGCAAGATTTATTATTGTTCGAATAGGCAGCTGCTCAAGTATATTAAAATTGCATGAACTTCCTGAATTTAGCAGAGCACAATGCCGATTTTGGAGTGAAGGCCGATTGACATTTTTTTCTACTGCCCATGAAAGGGGTCCATGTGATAGTATTGGTTAAACGTTAAAAGAGTTAGCCAAAAGGGCCAGTCTTCAAGGAACGCTGATCAAAACCCCGCAACATTTTTTTCCGTTTCAACAAAATCATGCTTCTGGCAAGCATGTGGAATATTTTCAAAAGTCTAAGTGGATTAAAAAAGGTGAAATGATGAAAGGGAAATTTGTGGCTGCTCGCACTGTGCTGGGAACAAGAAATTACACAGTATGTGTCCGTCTTCGCGGAATGGCATGGTGATCGTTAAATGGTCTTCTAATAACAGCGGAACTGGTCGGGAAGTGCATATAACGAAACATGTGTAGATTAATCTTGTCTTGCTGGGACGCCGAACAAGTTTTTTTCTACATAATCAACAAGTTAACTCTGAAACAAGTGCACTGCAATATTATCGTGAGTCAGGCAATCGGAAATAGCCGCATATGACAGGTGCTGGATGTCCCAAGCCTCATTGCGCCAGTAGACTACGAAAGGGCGGATGGTGGCCTGGGCTTTATTCCAGTGATGAGACTGAATATCGTCCTGAGTAACCATGGAATAATTATCGGCAAAATATCAAGGAACAATGACTTATCCTATAGCCAGATTTTACTGCAGGCACATGAGATAGGTTACATAAATATTGCCGGCGATCAGCATTGCCGGCATTATGGGGCTGTTCATAAATAACGCTACGCACAGGGTTGTTGTTGGTGGTGGTGGTGGGGAGGGGGCAACATAACCTCGAATTTGGGAGGATGAAAATGAATCATAATAAAGTAAAGTGATTTAATAACGGTTCCTACCATCGGCAAAACGTATTTGCTGGTCATACACTATTACAAGGTCATGTGAGGTCATGCGAGGTCAGATCGATTTGAAAAATCGGAAACCGAATTCACACATCAAATGGAAGATACCCACTCAATTTAACGTCAATCGGGCCAGAGAAACCCGCATTATCGCAAGCACCATGGAAATAGCCTCGGGACATTTGTCCGTCTCACTCCCTTGCCATACTCAAAAGGCGGTATCTCAAAAAGTTAAAAAGTCTCCGCCCTTTTTTTCTGTAATTTTTTTAGAGAGTATCGAGGGCATTCTTTGTGCCAAGTTTGGCTTTTTTACGAGGAGGCAAAATATATTTTACGACATTTTTACGACTTTTACCCTTAAAGGTCAAAGGTCATATTGAGGTCACGTGACTTTTTTCGAATTTTTACAAATGGTGAAACCCTTAAAAGTATTCGTTAAAAGTTTGATTTTGCTCAGTTAATGAACACAAAAGATATAAGCGTTTGATTGATACCAAGTACCCTAAAAATCATGATGTTTGATGACCTCTAAATCTGACCTTAGTTGGCGTGCATGTTTCTTTTACTTGACACTACATGTGTATCAATTTTTATCAAAATCGGAGGGGGTCGGGGTTTTTCTTGTGCGATCTGACATGGAATGCACCTTATAAGTACAATAACCTTTCAAAAATGCCTCATGCAATATCTCCGGAACTACTTAAAGATTGACCTTTTACTCGCACAGCTGGTTCCAACGCACGAGACTACCCTAAGAACCCATTTTTGTCAGAATCGGTTACAACATGGTGTTATTTTTCGTATATTTTGGTCGATTTTGCGTGGAATGCAGCAGATATTGAAAAACTGAAAGATATGTCATATAACTAAATACCATATGAACTATACTACCATATCAAATTTTAAAAATATATCATTTTTAAATGAGTGATTGCAATTGCATCTTAAGTAATGGTAATTCATAACGTCATATTTTGCAATTGTTTTTTGGGGGCTTTTATTGACGAGATACAAAAAATGAATGACAGCTCTGTGTTTCTGAGACGAAAATCATCTAGAAACATGCATTGTTGATTTATATTTATCATTTATAAATTTTGACCAATTTACAAAAAAAGATCAATTAAAGGGACACTGCCACCTTAAAGGGACTGTCCCACCTTAAGATAATATTTGAGTTGAGATAGCCATTTTGCGTGCTTGGCATTGAAATTATGTATGGTATAAGTTAAAGCAACCACTGAGGTCCAATCACAGAGAAATTCGAGTTTAGTTTTGACATCTGTAACATCCCCAGTCCCCAGTTCATTTGAACGGGGACCCTGATCCGATGTCGTCGTCTCTCTTGACTAAATGTTGATTACAGTCGACTTTTCTTACCTTTGGCCATACATTAGCCATACACTAGTCATATTTATGGCAGCGTGAAGGTTTTCTTTATTCCCAAAAATTCCTTTATCATCAGCCCAAATATTAAAACGTAACTTTTTATTAAATCGAGTAATGCTTGTGAGAAACAAATGTCATAATCGTATTCGGCAGCAATTAATTCATATTAAGCACCACAAGCGGCATACATTATAAAACTTTTGGGTAGGTGGCAGTGTCCCTTTCAAGGGAATAAATAGTTCACCTTGAAAAAAGCTCAGAAATGATGAAGAGAAGCAAGAAATTAGGTATCATATTTACGAGCGAGCGCGAAGCGCGGAGCGAGTCCTCATTGAATACCGGATTTTTCTCACATATAAGCGGTCCGACCCGACCCGGCCGGGCCCCGGCCTCGTGGGCCAGACCGCGACGACAGGTCAGATGCTACTAGTCTGGAATCCCGCATCCGATTGACAAGCGGTTTTTTTCGCCAATCTGGATAGCCCCATGCAATTGACCATTATGATTATTTACATGGTTTTCTCAGTGGATGGGTCAGCATGGGCGCGTTTGGACCGTGCGCGCGTTCAGGGGTTGTCAGAAAGTATTATCTGGCATGTAGCTGAGAAACGGCTTGGACTTATAAAAGGCTAAAATTTGGTGTGAGGCTGGAGACCCACACCACTGGCAATGTTGTTCAGGTCAAAACTCGTGGGTCACACTGGGACGTGCGCACGTGCACCCCTGTTCCGTCCCAGGAAAATTACCTGCAAAACATTCGTTGCAATACCACCGGCCGGACCTATTTCTCGGCAACCAAAAGTCGCAAGACACGGAGTCAAAAACACAAATGCGTAGGAGAAACGATCCGGCCCGGGCGAAATTGCACTATGTTGTCGATCAGCGCACGTCGGTACGTGCAAAGTTACTGGCTACTACAGCGCAACATCATTTAGTTGTTATGGCCGTCTTCACAATTAAATCAGTGCTCAGCCCTTATGGACGTTGAAACGATGAACAAAACAGCCAATCGTAAACCAATGTACCGTCTCACTCTAAAATGCATGCAAAAATTGAGGTTTAAATACAGTATTTTTGCGCCAAGTTTAAATCTGCCTGTATATTTTTATTGCGATTATATACATTTCCTTCATTACAACGCCGTAGCTTTTCGGAAACTAATAGGGTTGCTAGACGATACAAATTGCAGCTGTAAAGCGTCAATCAAAATCCATCTAATTACCACCCAAAATGAATTTTTGCCTACAAACATGAGCTTATTTAATTGCAAAGTAAAATAACGGCTGCAAACCTATTTAGTTCAACAGAATCGATTTTTAGTTCGTATGTCTATTTTTGCGACGGCAAAACACACACAGCGGAAAATAATTCAAAAGCATGCTTTGCCAAGACGAACCTCCGTTGGACGGGTTTATAAATGACGGCGGATTTATTCTTGACTCGCTCGTCCTTCGCCGCTTAAGGCGTCTTACTGGGTACTAGTAAGTCAAAGAAACCTATATTTACGCGGAAAAAGCAAATTAAAATGTCAATTATTTGGTGATATTTTTTTTTCCTCTAAGTAATGCGAAATCAGCTTGCTTAGAAGCACGCATGTCATCGATTTGGAGGGATCGTGGCGCATACAAGACAGTACTTGCCTAAAAACTTGTTGAAGTCTGAAGATGCAGAAAATGCAACGCTTTTAGAACCACGGAGATTAATTCGAAGTCAAATCACTTGCTCAATGCTTATTCATTAATTTATTTGGCATAATCGCCGACGGGATAAACCATTAATAGGCGAAGTCACACAGATAAATCAAACGGCAAAGAAAACAAATATTCTTTGCCGTTATTTGTGTTTATCCAAGAATAAGTTTTTGTGGTTCATCTATGGACGTTGAAAGTTGCGTTAAATATTTCAACTTAGCCTATACCGTGTATTCATTTACGACAAATTATCAGTGTATTCTTTTGCATAATCAAGAAGGCAGTGAAACGGGAGTTATTCCTGAAACCCATGCACGCCAGGAACAAGCAAGATGAAGACGGATTTTGGGCCCCATCTGTAAGATTAAGGGAACGTCTAAATTAATTATTGCTGAGAATGTTGCTGAGAATACGTTTTATAGACGATTTTAACATCCAAAATTCCGATAAATCCTCATACAAGCTTATTCTTGCAATCCAGGGAATTAGGTACTGAAACAATATGTATTGCCAGTCCAGCACTATGGTTTCTATCAAACACTTTTTCAAATCTACAGTCTCTTTACGTCACAACAATAGCGTCCATATCAGTAAAAACAGCCAGTCAGCAACTGGGAGTACCGGATTAAAACCCGGGTCCCGGGACTTTTAGGACTGGAATATTTAAATAAATAATAGGTTTCTGTTGAAAATGTGAGCGTTCACAAGTTCATTTCGATGCTGCGCCACAGACTTGGGGCTATCTCAACTCAAAAGCCCAGTTAAAGGTGAACTATCCCTTTAAGGTCGATCTGGCCGCACTACGCGCTGATTACTCCCCACCGGCCGCTTAAGGGGGGAGTGGCCCGGGGTGCAAGTTGTGACGTCACGTGACGTTCACGCTTGCTAAGAGAATCCCGCTCTCAATGATTAGGCAATGCCAAAGTGACACGAAAGTTACCCCCTTTTATTTGTGTATCAAAGATAGATGAACATAAGTTTCTATGCTCAATGGAAAGCTCGTCTCTTATATTCCTGGCATGGTATCCGATTTTACATGAGGCTTACCAATCGTCCACAATACTTCGGAGCGTTCCGGCGAGGCTAGCCCCACCGGCCGGGCCCAAGGCCGGGCCGCCACGGCGCAAGCTTGAGACTGACTACCGTCGCCTTTCCATGCCGTGACGATAATTCCAAGTTCTTTCCTACATATATACAATGTGTCGTACATGCGGAAACCTAATTTGACTTTTAAATGCATCCAACTAGGATATACAAATGACAAATACTCTGTCAAAATGAAATAACGCCAGCAGTTGGACGCCAGCAGACGATTTGACGCCAGCAGACGTCCAATTCGTTTGACGCAAACACGAAACTTAATGCGTCTATTTGCCGCAGCAGTTGGCCGCCAGGGACCGCTAGTGAGCCAGTAAGTTTTGACGTCGCAAGCTTACATAACAGTAAATTTATTATACAAATTATTACGAAAAATTATTTTGTTATTTATCTTATTATAAAAACATCAATAACTAATTGTTTGCGATGTCAAAAACACCCTAACTCACTAGTGAACCGCCAAGGCCAGCTGCTGCAAAAATTCAGCTGTTTAGTTAAGCCGCGTTCTCCGACGCAGAAGACGCAGGTGATTCGAAATTTTGCGCATAAATACAATTGTGTTACAGCTGACTAGTTTGTTTTATCAATAAAATATATTGAATGACAATGTTTAGTATATCAAAATAAAAAGTAATTAAGTTTTAAAAAAGATATTCCAATCCTGAATTAACACAAAATTTGTATTAAATATTACTCAGGATGTATTTTCCGGATGAGGCTACCATTCCTTACTATATTAGTTGAAAATCTAGGTTTATGTCAGAGTTATTTTCCAAAAAGCATACCAGAACTAGTTAATATGGTAACATAGTCAGTATGGTTCTAGTTCGAACCAGGCCGTGACGTAGCCGTTCCCAGAGCAAAACTTGACGCCTACCTCATTATTATATATATTTATAATATATATATATATATATATATATATATATATGTGTGTGAGGTTAGGTTAGGTTATATATATACATATATACTCTGGGAGTGGCCAGCGGCCGCTGCTGAGACATGTTGATAGGGAGACTAGGGTGGTAACTGGTATGGTGATCCTGAGAAAACTACCTGAACCCAAAAGCTGTTAAGCAGGGGGTGGGAGGGTGGCGGGCCATCTACCGTCAGCCAAAAATTGTTGACTGGGGGGAGGGCATAGAGCGCAATCGTCAAACCGGCAGCAACTGTAGGTCCGGCCATTTTATAAGGGGCAAATCATGGTTTCAGGATCTTGGGTGGAGGGCATGGCCCTATATGTCCCTATGGATCCATCAATGCCTACCTACCTATAGTTCGTTTTATTTTGATTGGCACAATCAGGGGCGTCGCCGTTATTTTTTTTACTTGGGGAGGGGTGGTAGGCTGAAATGGCAAAAAATTGTACTCCCATTTTTATGAGTGTATTTCAGCCTATGCCAGTGTTGAAATTTTCGTTTCAGGACCTGGTCCCGGAGAACAAAATGACCGGCAGATTCAGAGCAAATTTCGGACATTTTCAGGTCATTTTCATTTCCAAAAATGTTAAAACTTAATGTTTTCATAAGACAGCTGATTTAAGAGGTCAATGTGCATTGCAGAGCTGGTTGCACTGTTGAGCGTTGATGACTCATTGTCCAGTATCTGGTAAAAAAATAGCTAGCTTACTTTTTTAAGATTTTTGCTTACGTGTAACAACAGACACTGATTTTTTACTGACACACCAAATGAGTGACCTTAACCTGCAAAATTGAATATGAAAATGTGAGCAGTTACATGAAAAGAGAGCATATGTTTCAAGATAGCAAAATCTTGTCACCTTGTGGACCCTTAAAAGACCAGAAAATGACCAAAATTCCAACACTGGCCTATGCAGCATTTTAAGTTAGGATTTTTATAATATGCACTTGTTATTTTGCGCCACGAAGCTGCGCGAAATTTTACGTGTTTGCCTGATAAAAAATGAAATATAGGCGGTGAGCCTTGTAGAGGATAATATGCTAAAAATGTCATGCATTCAATTCAGCGTTACGACGACCTGAAAGCGATGCAGATGGCATCGTTATGATGATGGCCATTGATGTGATACCGTGATGCGTCGTGATTTTTTGTATTTTAGGTCGTGGAAAACGAAAGTTTGATATTAAAACCAGATTTTAATATACATTAGCCTCGCATAGTAAATCACGATGACCGCTGGCAGTCAGCGCTCGGTAGTACTTGTTACATATTATAATACTAAATGTATACATATGTACTGAACTGTAACACACAACTGGTAGCAATGTAAATGGTTT
>VOPJ01014544.1:0-16537 GCA_014673585.1 Semibalanus balanoides | reverse complement strand
GTAACAATGGAGGCGTTAGGCCACGATATCTCTTAACAAACACATGATTTATCATTAGGTACAACTTACAAGACACCTAAGAATGTTCAATGACAACAGCAGCCAAATATTTGTTTACCAGCGTTGATCTGATATCCCGATTGGATGTGTCTCTGGCCTTTAAAATAATACCAATCAGATGAATGACGGATCTGAAATAAAGCAAACATAATTGTGTTTAATTTATGCAGACACACTGCTATGGAGACAGCCGCCAGCAGCAGACCTCATCAGCCCATGGTGCCGGGTAGACTCACGATTAAGCTAAGCACGATTAAGCTAACCACGATTAAGCTAATTCATTGCACTGAAGAGCCGCTTTCACGATGGAAATTTTGTGCGAAATGTTTTAGTAGTAGCCGTTTTCCACGATGGACTAGTTTGCAAAAAAAAAAAAAAATCGCCCTATGGGACCGTAGGCGGGTGGTAAACATTATTTCTTTGCAAATTAGGTCCATCTGTGGGGAAACGAGCTACTACTTAAAAACATTTTTAAACATATTGTAAAATGTTTTAAAACATTTCGAGCAAAGTAATCCATCGTGAAAACGGCTAGTAGCAGCGCTTGGATTTGTATAATCCACTTGGGGAGTGGCACTAGGATGCGTCCCGCCAGATATTGCTCGAGTTCTATCACAGGTCGCTGCTGTCTCCACAATAATTTCTGGTAAGTCTAAGCACCTTCCACACAAACTGTTTTCTTCATTCAGATCGCTGAATTAATGCATTTTAACATTGTTCTCAGTCTCATTGTCTCGTCGACGGCTCCATTGTTTTTACGCTTCCGGCGTTCATTCAGCGTTCACGCCTTCGCCTTTTGTTTCGAATGTAAATCGTTTTTATCGCGAAACCACTCCGCCGAAAATGAATCCTGCTTAATTTACCTCCTAGCCACCGCAGCTCGGTTTGGAACGTTCCTGTTCCAGCCGTCGTACTTCGCAGTCACACACGCCATAAAGACATACGAACTGCATGGGAATCTGTCGCCTCAGTCACCACCGATCAGTCACGATGCATACTGTTTTACTGGTTGTTTACTCATACCTGTAAATATCGTGTGAGACGTCTTACCTCATACCTGCTGTATACTCATACCTGTAAATATCGTGTAGGACGTTTTACCTGTTGTATACTCATACCTGTAAATCTCGTGTAGGACGTTTTACCTGTTGTATACTCATACCTGTGAATCTCGTGTAGGACGTTTTACCTGTTGTATACTCAGACCTGTGAATCTCGTGTGGGATCAGCTTCGGCAACGCTAGCCATTGCGCAGCCAACTATTCGTTACAACCGGAATAAATCAAATACGATTGAGGGATACGATATTAACTAGCGCCCCGCTGGGGTATTCAGCCGAACACGCCTAGCTGGTGTTGGGGGGGGGAGGTAGACTCTGCTCCTCTCGTTATCTTTCGAACCAATAACGTCCATCAGAATCTATAGTCACCTATAGTCGTCCATCAGTCAGTCTGCAGCTCACACACCCTGATCAGAACCTATAGTCGTCCATCAGAACCTATAGTCGTCCATCAGTCGAAGTCATAACCTTCCCTGCACCTCTGCAGCCCACACCCTCAGCAAACGTGCGCCGCCCCGTCTCCCGCGGCACCGGCCGCTCTACCCGTACCTGTTAATTATCCCTAACCACCGCCCATCGAAGCCGATTGCCGACCGAAGGCGCTCGGCGGCCGCCCGCGACGCCGCTGCAGGAGCCGGAGATCGCCACGCCGCGTGCAGTTTATAGCACCGCAGCCGATCGCTCCGGCGCAACGCTAATTTAACGGCGCCAATTTTCGGCGACCGTCTGTAATTTGGCGAGTATTCCATAGCTGTTGTACAGTGCGGCGGCGGTTTATTGAGATCATAACTCGCGCGCGCGCGGCCGGCGGCCGGCCCCCGGCGGTCAGCGGGCAGTCAGCTGGCGCGGGAGGCGGACATCAGAGGGGCCGACCTGCTGGAACGCCCCCGGCGGTATCGGCAGGCGCGCGTCTTCACTCTTCGTCAGTCACCGGACGCCGGGAGATGGACAGGTGTTTATATACAATTTTCAAAAATGTGCGGAGCAAACTGGTTCTGTTCTTTGATAACGGAGGTTATTCAAAAACAGCGCCCGACCAGTTGTCATCCTGGACGGTGATTGGTGTGTCCGTGGAGGCGAAAGGCACCACACGTGCCACGTGCCAGTCGCTGTCAGACAATGTGTAGGAAGTCGGGAAAGCAGCTCTATGAAAGTCCACATTCACTCACTGAGCGTAACAAAACCATTTTTGCATTAATCACTTGTTTAGCCGAGACATAATTTTTCTCTCTTAGTTGTTAAAGGTGAATTGTTCACAGCCGGACCTCAGATCTGATTCCATTCCGCAACACATATACATTGCAATACTCCTGAACTATCGTCATCACATCGTGTGCTTATTTTATCATCCCCGCAAACGCTAGCAATGCAACCCCAAAATTTAAATTAGCTTCTGCAGGATGCTCCTCTCGGTCGTCATAACGCAGCACATTTCCGTCTGGCACTGCAGGCCATATCAGAGCGTATCTGCGGTTGAAAGGAGGTGCTTGATACTGCTGTCGGTATTTACGAGCGAAACTCGCTCCGGAAATATCCCATTGTAATTCACACAGCAGCCCCAAAGGGCTCCTCTGGCACGTTCGGCAAAGATAGATACGGGATTTCATATGAACTGCATCCGTTAGACGAGCCCCAGTGGATGCAGAATGATATTACGATGGTTGAAATGATCATTGTTGCTTGAAAGCAGATGGACCACTGCTGAAATTGAATGCAATGCCTCGGGACGACGTGCTGCGTTGTTTTAATGCCATTCGTTGAGCGATAGTAGCTCCATCACCACATAAAGCTCCATTATCCATAGACATCCATTTCAAACGAAAGCAAACATTCTGTATAATAGAAAGGCAGAGCGAATCTCGTGCTCCCTTAGGGAAAATGATGGTACTGGGAAGGGCCACCCTCTTGTGACAATATCGTTTACAATTGATCGGCTCTGGTCCCTTGCCACTCAGAACAGTTCAGATATGAAGGATACTGGCTACTGCATGATGGAACAGAGACAATTGGTTTGCTGACCTACAATTACCTTTGCTGCATTGGTTTGAAGGACGATCGAGAAAACTTGCAATGTCCCAATGCATGCCGGACAAGGCAATGGGAGGCTGGTGAACGTATTACCTGAAATAGCCCCTTTCACGATCAACTGTCAAAGGCGTGGGATGCATATTGTACAACCGGTGGCCAACACACAAAGGCACTCCATGCTGGACCAAATTGAAATTAAGTCATAGATGGCCATGGATAACACAGATACGTGGTAAAGGGGAATTTGACCACCTCTTCCAAAAAACAAAACATGCAGCAATCGCAAAGCTGATTTCATACTTGTCGTTAATTTATACAAGATTATGTGCTAAAAACGCTAATGTAATGCAGCATGAAAGTGAGTTTTTCATAACACAAATGCACTCAATCCGACTAAATCCCCCTACTTGTTTTGTTTTGTTTTTCAGTGGCACTTCTTAACAATGTCCGCAATGTGACGAGCAAAGTAAGCTATAAGAGAACCCCACAAATAGTCCATGAGTAAACACTGGCAGTTAAAAGCAGAGTTGCAGCTTGCTTACACAACATTTTGACGCCACCGTTGTTTATTTAAGAGCCCAGCGACGTCGGTCTGTTGACTTATTAGTTGGATTCCCTAGGCTTTAGCTTTAATGACTATCCCGAGTTTCTTGAGGCTCCTTTGAACTCATCGATGCCACTCGGTAATTAGCGAGATTAGAAGCCTGAATTATTTATGTTTCGCCGCGAAAAGATCGGCCGAACCTCCCCGGTGATTAATAACGAAATTGAGAGACGGCCTTTTGAATGCAACCGTAAATTAGAATACAATCTTTATGAGATTCTTTGACGTTCCGAGGAAACGCGCTCCATCCGGTGGCGCAGGAATTTAATCAATCACAGTTGAGATATCAATGTTAGCGGCCGCGCCCGGGGGCGGGGCGGCGGTGGCGGCGGTGGCGGCGGTGGCGACGGTGGCGGCCGGGCCGATTTCAGAGTAAGAAACACTGCGCTGTCCAAGAGGACAGCTTCTCAAGGCAAGAGGACAAGAGGACAGCTTCTCAAGGACAAGAGGACTTCGGAGCCAAGAGGACAGCTTCTCAAGGCAGTGAGGAGCCCGTCTCAAGTGAAGCACCACCGTGCTGATGGACACGTGCCTTATCTTATCCCATAATCAATGTGAATGACAATTACAATATCAGTATCCGTTTTCACGATGGATTATTTTGCGCGAAATGTTTTAAAACATCTTAAAATGTTTTAAAATGTTTTAGTAGTAGCCGTTTTCACGATGGACTAATTTGCGAAACAAAATGTTTTAACCCTCGCCCTACGGGACCGTAGGGCGAGGGTTATTTTTTTTCCGCAAATTAGTCCATCGTGAAAACGGTTACTACTAAAACATTTTAAAACATTTTAAATGTTTTAAAACTTTTCGCGCAAAATAATCCATCGTAAAAACGGCTAATATAAACATTTTGTGTAGGGCATGTCATAGAGCAGGATGAGAACTTCATGCTAAGTCTTCACCAGCCGATGGCTCGGTTCAATGATGATGTTCAAACGCAGGCGCATATCCGATTTATGAGCGTTTGTTCTGATTAACTACGACGCTCGGGTGTCAGGTGACTAGCTTATTAGCCGTTCTGCCGGCTGGTAAACCTGCCATATGAGCGCCCCCGGCCTGTCTGGCCGCGCGCTCCAACTGCAGATCAAAGGCGCCGACACTCCGCAGCGTCGGTGGTTGACTGGAGCTCCTGACAGACGAGCTGAGGAGCTGGCTGGAATGGGGAGAGCAGGCTCGAATCTGACACATTGCCATCCGCTATAGCTCACAAGGTGAATACTGAGGCTCATCAATACAACTGAACTAGGCAGTCTTGCCGTGTATGTACGCCGGACGTGAAGGCAGACGATTGCTGGTACCTTAACAGTGGTGGTCAACGTGAAAAAGAAGTAATGACATTTTGATTTTGCTAGTAACAATTCCTTGGGCTACTTAATGATGGTAGAAAAATGATGTGATCTAAATTTAAGAATGACAAATTATAACCTAACCCTCGCCTTACGGGAGCTTTTCTCACCTTCGCCGTACGGGTGACAGGTTAAATTCCCAACCAAGCAACATAGAGCAGCGCGGTAAGAACCAGTATGCTGCCTGTCATGTTAGAAATCTATCAGTAGCACCGTAGTTGTAACGTAAACGTCGTAGTTGGTCTAACGTAAGCGCCGTAGTTGGCGATAAACGAGCGAGTGCGAAATAAATGTAATGTATGGTGAATTTCAACTGAATCGTGGAAGTAGTTTCTGAGATGCAAAAAAGATGAACACGTGCGCATGTGCGGAGACACCCATCCCTGACTTGTGGAAAAGTGGCGGCTGAGAGGTCCCTAACCACGTACTAAATTTGAACACAATCGGCTAAGCCGTTCCTGATAATTATAATAGGGTATGCACGTGCGCACGTGCAGAGCCACCCCACCCTTGACTTCTGGAAAGGCGGCGGCTGAGAGGTCCCTAACCACTCACCAAATTATATCACAATCGGTTCAGCCGTTACTGAGATATAGAATAGGGTTGTGCACGTGCGCACATGCAGAGGCACCCTACCGTTGTCTTGTGGAAAAACGGCGGATGAGGGTTCCCTATCCACACACCAAATTCGAACACAATCAGCCCAGCCGTTGCGGAGTTTTTGCGACAAAACACACTTTAACACCCCTCACGCGCCACGCGCAGTGGTAGTCACCCACATGAGTCGGCACTGGTAAAAAGCAGGTTTGATTGGATGGGGCTTCTCAGCAAAGAAGCCCGTTTGTTAATCGGACGTGCCGTTGCAAAGATACGAGTTTTTCAAAAGCGTCGTCACAGGTCGGGTTGGGCCGCTCATAATTATATTTTTCCCATTTACCACGTGAAGACGAGCGAGAGCTTCGCGCTCGCTCGTTAAAAGGTATTTTTTGGTTCGTATCTGGTCAACAAAAGTACTAAAAATAAAATGAAAATGATGTCATGAGTTAATTACATTTAGGGAGCCATCTCTAGGTCAAAAATAGATACTGTCTTGAAATTTGGTCTGGGTATTTTTCATGCTCATTTCTCTCACATATATATTTTCACATATAAGCCGTTTTCACGATTGATTATTTTGCGCGAAATGTTTTTGTAGTAGCCGTTTTTACGATGGACTAATTTGCGAAAAATGTTTTAACCCTCGTCCTACGGGGCTGTAGGGCGAGGGTTAAAACATTTCTCGCAAATTAGTCCATCGTGAAAACGGCTATACTAAAGCATTTTAAAACATTTCGCGCAAAATAATTCATCGTGAAACGGGCTAAATACTCACATATATAGATTTTTTAGCAAAACTTTAAAAACTTTTTATTTTGTAGTGATTTTCCGCAAAAAAAACAGTTTGAGAGTTTGAGAGTTCAAAACGCCAAAAATTGGGAATGTTCAAAGAAATTTAAATTTCTTATGTTTCGGTAGTTTTCTTTTACATTTGCTGCAAGACTCTAATTCTCTACGATTTTCAAACATGTATTGTTTTTCCACGAGCATGACGTTACTAAAACGTCATTAGCTCTCTAACTGTTGGACCAATGTTAATGAAACTTTGACAGCATACGTATAATTGTTGTTAAATCAACAACTCAAAATGTCAACAAGATACACCGCATGTGAAAAAGTTATTTCAGAAGAACCTCAGGGGGGGGGGCTGTCAGGCCCCGATGGTTCATTGAAAGTTGGAAGTTAAAGCAAAATAAAAGGCATGTACATATAATTATTATGAAATTCATAATCGGTGTTTTTCCACCACTATTGGCAGTGCGAATATCGCTTTTGTATCGATCTGTTCAATGCTGAATATCTCTCGTTGAACCACCTTGCGAAAAATCTTAACACGCGCACTGGAGAGGGGTATGCCACTAACACCCACTGGAGGGGGGGGGCACTTTAGTGGCCACGTGAGATCTCCGAAAGTATGAAAGCTAGAAACGTTCAACTTAATAGGGTAGGTAGGTTGCTTGATGATCTAATTCTCTGAAATTTTTGGGTGACCTTAGGTCAATATCTTAAAAGGTCAAACGAGGTCATGAAGGTCAAATAGGGCAAATGGTCACCCTTTTTGAGGATTGGACCTCTGTGACGTCACACGTCAGCTGCAATGGTGTCTGAAGATTCCGTTTGGGGATAAAAGATCGACCACTGGCTACCAATGGCGTTTGAATCCGTCTCCGTATCTGACTGTTTTGTTCCCGAATGTTATCGCTTCGCCCGACCTCGATTCTGGCCGCCCATTTGGAATTCAAATAACATATACTCAAAAATTTACCGACCGATTTCGATTTTTTTTTACGTCAAACGATCCGCTATTGTGTTGCCGTAAATGTCGCTTAAACACTACCGCCCTGCGCCGCTTCGTTTTTTTTTAGATATTCACGAAAAACATGTGGGGGGGGGGGCACAAAAGTGCCCCCCCTCCAGTGTGCGTGTTAACCGTTTTCCCATAATCAACCAATAAACGGTTCAGAAAACCGCGACGCATTTAGTGGATTACCTTGGACCCGGACGGCGACGTATTTAGTGTAGGCGATTTGTTGAGAGGTAATTCAACAAAGGGTATTCAACGTTGAACCGATGTATACTCAAGCGATATGTCGTAATCCCTATAGTGGTGGGAAAACACCGATGATGAACTTCGAAATAAGTATTCCTACGCAGTACTCGCTTTGTAATTTTCCCAAACATCCAACTTTAATTAGGGAATTTAAAATTGTATGTCATTCTTATATTCATGACTTATATTATTTGTATACTATAATGGTAGCCTAATAGGTTCATTGCTGCTAAACAAATCCAAATGTCATTATTTACGAATACCTTTAAAGGAAACATAACACCTTTAACAATAGTTTTTAACTGAAATAGCCAAATTGTCGGGTGTACTAAAAACCTCTAAATCTCAAATTTGTCTTTCCAAAACGACGTAGCTGCTGAGGTTCATCGCAAGAACCGTTGGGTATACCCAAGGTTATAGATACCGGTATACCTATGTGGTCATGTTTGAAATGGAAAAATCTCGTAACGTCTCGCATACGTCATCAGCATCCCACTGTGATTTCCACCGCGATTTGTTTTCACTATTTGAACCGACCGCCACCGAAACTTATCAACTTTGTCAATTTGGAACCGATTTCCAAATGCAAATTACCAATAGATGCTTCGTGAATTATGATTCAAGGATAGCCGGTATGACGTCACAACCCGTTTTTATGACGAGTTGTGATTCATTCATTTGTTAAATGTTTCATTGTTGAAGATTCATGTGACGTCACATGCATAAATATCAGTATTTTTGTTTTTCAAATTACAACAAATTGCTACATTTTTCGCAAATATGAATACCAGAATCGTTATCAATAATCATGGCGCTTTTCTCCATCATTCTACATAATTTTCCTTGGTTGTTATATTCCCTTAAACCAGCCACCAGCTACATTCAAAAATTATCGACCGGCCGGTCACATGTCTATGGCCACCAGCTGCCCCCGCTCGAAAATCATCGGCTGGCTTCACATATCTGGGCAGCGGGTTGAATCTTCCATTTTCGTTTTTAGATCGTACATCATCGGATCCAGAGACAAAGCAAGACCATTGCAGAAGATATGTGTTCAGGCACTTTGCCAGATGAAATGAAGCCAACACGAAAACCGAAAGGAGTGTAAGCCACATTATTTACGAGAACGTAATTTATGTTTCCTTCATGTGTTTAAATCTATGTAACTTCTCCAGAACGTAGGTTAACATGCGGTCTAGACGTGTGATATATGCTACTAGTGTAATGAAATTGGAAGTCCATTTCCGTCAGAAAACAAATCACATTAATTGTAAATTAAGCATTCAATTTATGAAATGGCTGAGGTAACCCGCAAACAAAATACTGATTAATGTTTCGAAATAATTGCACTAAATCATAATTAGCAGGCGAAATGCTCATGGAAATGCACGTATAACGTGTTGGAAAGGCTTACATCAAGATTTCCATTTCCTGTGTTCATATCAAGGTTTACTGGAATATATCGTTTCATACTAAATGACATCATTATGCCGCTTCTTTGTCACGACCTAAAGTATATTTTTGCGAAACACTTCGTGACGATGCCACCACTCACGTGCTAAAACTTTGGCTCACCATGAGCTCAAGAGTGAATTCAAACAGTACGTCACTTGGAGACACTCTCATTCGGTCTGCTTCCCGCCATCAGTCGGAAGCGTTGGTCCGCGACGGTCACCTCACGGTTTACCTATTTGGCGCCATCGACGCCAAGAGCCCTCTCTCAGACACGGGACTACCCAGCCGCGACATACTGAGCTGTTCGTCAGCCCCTCCCCTTCCATATTCCATATCCCCACCCCACCCCACCCGGTGTGGTGTGAGAACAGACCGTGGTCAGTGACGTGTTTCCAACTCGAAAGGGGGGGGGGGGGTCAAAGCAAATTAATCTGACGCAATTCTTTTAAAGGGATCACCTTGACAGTTTGCTTGTAAGTAAGTTGGCAGTATGTAGTATCCCGAGCAGAATAAGCAATTATGACATTAGTTCGTTCGATAGATGGAATTCGTCAATGGAGCAAGTTTCGCTCGCTTGTATTATGTATATAACGCATAATGCCACACCACGGCCGGCTCCGAAGGTACACCCAACAGCACTGCGCCACACCAGCAGCGGCTGAGCGGGGTACTCGGGAATCAGCGAGACGCCAGCACTGCGCCACGCCAGCAGCGGCTGAGCGGGGTACTCGGGATTCAGCGAGACGCCAAGACTGAATCAGGGGGTGCGGTGTCAGAGAGTGTAATGAAGTCCTGGTCCTGTGAGAAATTTCGTCATACCAATGCTTGAGCGTTTCGGATGCTTGAAATCTATCTCATTTGTGGTGCTTTGTGAGCATAGAGTTAATTTGCTGATATAAATTATTATATAATAACAAAATCTCATCATCACATTGTTATTCATTTCGCTTTATCTCCGCGGTATGTGTTCATTATGTTTGTATCTATATAACAAAAACATCTGTGCGACATTTGTGATAACAAGTCTGCTAAATTATTTGACCACGATAAGATAGACATCATCTAGCTGCAGACAACTATTGAGTCACTTCACAGCCATAAGTAAAGAAAACGACTAAACGAACTTATCTGTAGTATCTAGAGACTAACACAAGTCATATGGTTCAATGCAGCATTGCAGGAATTAAATAATATATTCTTACCCACAAACACAATTTGTTTTTGAAGGTTAAAGCTTGTAAAAATCATTGAGAATGTGTGAGTCACTAGCTATCTGAAGTTTTATTTTTTGACTTCAGGAATTCCAGGGAAAGGACAATCATGGGGAAATAAATAAAAACGGTACAGGGTCGCAGACAGTGACGCAGTGAGCGCCACTTGTTCAAAAGCCGGGCTTACCTTTGGCCTGACTGGCAGTCATTTTGGGTCGACGGTCTCTGTAAATGGTCTTCGACCGTATGTAGTGTACTGAAGTAAATGTTAAAACTCTTGCCGTGCCTCTTGTCCAACCAATATATTGTATAACGTTTAAATCAAAGAAGTAGGTAATCGAGAACAAAATATAACTAATTGAATCACTGGAGATTTCCCGTCTCCCCGGCCCTATACTTGAATGTAATTCACAAATGACTGCCGCCGCCCCGCACTGGTTCACCCGACCCGTTCCCGGTCACGTGACCCTCGCCTGAGGGCAGGTCAGCCAGCTGGCGCCCGGTCCGACCCAGAACGCGTCACTGAACTGTCGAGGGAGGATTCAAGCTGGTGGTAGGATTTTGATTGTTGATGTTTTAGTGTGCATACTGTGTATGTACTGAACCAATTTCTGAAAATAATGCTAAATTTCCACAGCACGTGAACACGCGAGAGAAAGACACCATCTTAGAAAATCGTGGATAAATCCTGGGAACCACATACGCTGACGTGGTAAACATGCATTTCACACTGCGACACGCTTATCGTGCCCCCACGTGAGGTGACGGTGTCACCAATGCTGCCGGGATGATCGGTGACCGTGTCCTCTGCAGCCGGTCTGTCAACAGAGAATGTTGAGCCTCTCAGCGCAGCGCAGCGGCTCTGGTCTGGGTGGTCCTTCGAACCCAGCTGACACGACACCCCGCTCCTCCAGCTCGCCACTCGGCACCGAGAGCCGACTGCAAGCCACCGCCGTAAACTTGGTCAGGTCCAGGAATGGCGGCTGGTGCTGGTGACGGCTGGGACAGGCTGCTTAGCATGTGTCAGTGCCAGCGGGCGCCGTCGAAGGTGGTGGCGTGCCACGCTGGGTGATGGGTATATATTGCAGGGACCTCAGTTATGGTATGTTTCATGTGTAGGTGTGAGTGTGATTTTAATACTTTGGTAATTGCTGGGTATTTATGATGTTAGATCGATGGTTGTAAAGAGCAATGATTCGGTGATAATACAATGTCAGTAAAATATTTACCAGANATCAGTATCCAGTAAGTTATGAGTTGACTCATATTAAAAAGGAAACACCACGCACTGCAGGGGGTTCGCCCAAACACGAACTGCAAGGGGTGATTTACGCCCCGTGAGATCTCGAAAACTACGCTACGTAGCGACAAGCAAAAAAACGGTGTTAGATATCTCGAGACAAGCTCTATCGAAAGTATGTCAGTCTTTGTTTCAATTCAGGTCAATATTGAGGTCACCAGAGGACATCAAAGGTCAGATTTTCTGGTATTAGGACTTCGCTTCAAAAACACCCAAATATCTCAGAAACTATGATAGCTAGGAACAAACGAAGGAAACAATCGAAAGCTCTTGAAAAATCCCCAACATGTGCCTCAGATTTTAAATAAGTTCAATAGATGGAGGGTCCAAGAGGTCATCAAAGGCAACAATGGCCTATCCACATTACACACCTATGTGAGTTAGCCACATGGCGGTTTAAGATGGCTAGTTGGTCGTATTTGGCTCAGCATGGGCCATGGGCATGGGCTTGCACATTTTTTTTAATAAATTTTAGAATCGGATCTAACCACACTTGTACTATAGGTATGTGCACGTTGTTAGTCATGCACATTGCACATCGCTGCACGTGACTACCTGTGCTCGCATCTCGCTTTTATCCACCTCTCGAAAACTTTACGACCTACCTACTCATCAATTCGGTATGTGTAATACATATGCTTTTGAAATTTGGTCTACTTAGTTTAGATCAGGCACGTAGGCAGGATTTGGCTCCGGGGGTGGGGGGGGGATGTCGGAAAAAATCACATTTTGCTCCTCAGCCATATGCTACTGACTTGGGGGAGCGGGTTTTCAGAGAATCTCATTCTATCTAGTGTGAATTTATTTCGCTCAGGGGGGCCATGGCCCCCGTGCCCCCCCTCCTTTCGCTACGTCTGGTATATATATGTTCTCAGCACTGGTGGATCTGAACGTGGGCTGCAGGGATTTTGGAGGGGGCTAAATTTAACAAATTGTAGACAAATTTGGAAAACTCTCTGGATTTTGCTTCCTGGTGCATAATTTAACGTTTTAAAACCAACATGATTTTGTAAAAGTGTATTAGATTTTCCTCTACATCGGAAAAAGTGTCAAATTCCGTCAATTTCAGGCGATGTGGGGTGGCTAAAGCCCTGACGCCCCTCCTCCTTAGATCCGTTAGAAGGTGTCTGAGACCTCACCATGACATAACGGACACACTGCATTTTACCAGTTAAGCTTGACGTCGATTCACTGTAAATTTACGTTGCGCCGTTCCAGTTCGCCGGCATTGAGATACGAAATCAATAAGATAACAAGATCAAAAAGTCAGAGTTGCTTGCTCTATTGCCTGACCTTTGACCAGCAGTTACCCAGCAACCAACGTCACGTCACGTCTCCGTCCCGTCGCTCAGATCAACCGCAACGTAGTAGGCCTGGGAGGAGAGCCCGCAGTTGTCTTCCTTGTTCCTGATCATGCGGATGTAGCCGTCCTCACCCCAGCCAGCGCCCCAGCAGTTCTTCACCAGCCAGTAGTCCTCGCCGTCCTCTGTCGTGCCGTAGCCGACCACCAGCATCGGGTGGTTGACGTGGTAGCTGGAGCACTCGGGCTCGTAGTACACCCCCGACTCGTACAGCTGGAAAGACGGGTAGCGACCGTCCGCGCTGGCAGAGATCGGGCCCATGTTGGCCACGGCGTCCAGCAACACCTCCTCGTAGCCAGCCCGCAGCTGGATGAAGTAGTCCATGTCGTTGATGAAGTTGTTCTGGTTGGCGTGGCACTTGCCGAGTACTCCGGTGTACGGGTAGGTGGCGTTGGGCTCGATGCCGTTCACCAGCTCGGTGTAGTGCAGGGCGTAATGCACCATACCGCCGCCGTCGCAGCCCACGCCGTTCAACACGTCGCAGTCGATCAGCTGCTGGGCGCTGAGAGGCTCCAGAGGCGCGCCGGCCACGGCCCGGGCGCTCTCCAGCACGCCCACCGCCGAGAACGCCCAGTCGGCCGTGCAGCCGGCCTGGTCCGCTACTGGAGTCACCACACCGCGCTGCCGCCAGTCCAGCTCGGTCGGCAGGTCAGCCACGGAGACCGCCGCTGACGACTCTTCCCTGTCACTGCTGCTGCCGCCGCGGCGGCCGCCCGAAGTGTACCGCGCGGCGAACTCAGCAGCAGTCAGGTCGGCAAACTTGTTGAGAGCTACCGTGAAGGAGTGTTGGCCACGCGTCTGCTCAGCGTTGTGGCGCGCCACGAACGCCTTGTTGGCGGCATACGCCTGCAGGCGGCGCGCCTCCTCCGCCGCGTCCGAGTACGCCTTGCCGTGCGCCGCCTTGTACGCCTGCCACTCGGCACTGCTGACTGCCGCCGAGGTGGCCTATCTCAGAGACGAGCACCCCGGGCTCGGAAGAGTTCAGAGCGGGCTGATCGGGGCCAGAGCTGGCCCTGACGGCCCGGCTGATCCGGGCCGGAGCTGGCCCAGACGGCGGGCACCGTGGTCACCAGGAGAGTGATGAGCAGTAGCGGCTTCATGGTGTAGTGTTCCGCTGGAGGACGCCGCCGGCAGAATGACGGAGCAGCTGCGGGTGACATCCGCGGAGGGGTCCGTTTCAACGATAAGCGCAGGGGCGGACTCCAGGCATCCGCGGTAGAGGAGACTGGCTGTAACGCGAGAGTCTCGTGAGTCGTGCCATCATGGACGTGATGACAATTAAATCGGCAGTCACGCGCTGTTAGTGTTAGCGCTGTAGGTGTGTTACGGGTTTGTATAAATGTCGTACATATTAAGCATCGGTAAGGTCACTGCGGTTGTGAGCTGAGCAGCAGCACAGTGAGAATGAAGCAGCTGTACGCAATTCGATGTGCAGCTGTTACCGCCCCAACTGTGATGAGTGGCGGTAACAGCTGGCGGATCCAGGGGGCGGCAGCAGCTAAAGCCCCCCCCCCCCATTCCAGGTCGGACAGGGGCGGCAATGAAAATTAGCTCCCCCATATCCGCTGAAACTGGCGATGAAAAATGGGTACTGGCTGCGAAAAATAACGTTTTGACGAAAAATACGTTATTTTTTGCCTCGTTCTAGTTTCCTTTTTTGCTCGTTTGTGTTTCCTCTATTTGGTAGCAATTTGGTAGCAGTAGGGAGTAGGGAAAGTAGTACGTCTGACGCTATTTTGATCTGGAGCGGTTCACAATCAACGTAGGTTTTGCACGGTGACGATACACTGGCGAATCCAGGGGGCGGCAGGGGCAAAAGCCCCCCCCTCTCATTCCAAGCTCGACAGGGGTGGTTATAGAAATGATCTCCCCCAAATAAAGAACAAAACAAAACAAAAACGCACAAACAAACAAAAATAATAATTCCTGTAGTAAAAGTAAAACCGCTTAATAATTCGGAAAGCTAGTAACCGAGAAAGAACTCCCCTGCATTGTATCTAAAATAAAGCAAATTTTCGCAGTTAAAAGTACACGCATTAGGAGGAACTGATACTAAGTATGGCGGTCATGAGTCCCATTGGTGACGATAACGTACCGGGCCACCGGGGTTCATCTTGTAGGCATTTGAGTGCACTAAACATGGCGAAAAATCGTATTTTGGGTATAGGTTAGTTAAACATTTATAAATTTACATTAGATGAAATTATATTGTTTACGACTCAACCCCCCCCCCGTCCCCAGGGTCAAGGACCCGGAGGCGAAATTATTCACCCCCCCCCCATCATTGTGGAGGCTGGATCCGCCAGTGGCTATCTCTCCAGCTAGATGCTTCAGGCTTATTGCCGTGGGAAAGTCACATATTGTGTTTGCATTGTACCCTGATAAATTTGGACAAGAATAGTAACCAAGAGATGTATATCCTTGTATTGCAGTTTCTGTAGCCCGTGAACCAGCGGCATTAGCCATTTCATTGTCAACATGTTTTGGTATCCATTTCAAAATTAAGCACACAAAGCGTTGTCTGACACAACAAGCTATTCCATCTATGCTCTCGTGATATAATATAACTATTAGTGTTGCCAGTCAGTGCAATAATTTTCTGAATTCCGAATTTGTCCGAAGACCGATTCGGCTTTCGGACGGACATAATCATATTTCTTTTGACATTTTCGGACACCCTATGCCCAAGGACGGCTTGTCGCGAAAATAACTCGTTTTTTAAAGAAAGTGTGTCACAGGTAATTCACATCAAACTTACCTTTATTTAGGTATATACCATATGTAAGTATTATTTATGCATATATTGGAATGATACACTGAATATTTTACTTTCCATATCAAACACCTTTTTTTGCCTTCGGACAAACTTCGGACAAACAATGATTTTCGGACAGTTTAGGACGGACAGCTGACCAGTGGCCATGGTCTTGGACGTCAGTCGGACATGCAGGGGCGTAGGAACTCATTTGAGGTTGAGGGGGGGGGGGCAAAAGGCATTTTGTAGTCGATTATTCCCATGCAACGTCCATAGGTGTAGTGTTGAAAAAAACAAAAAAATTGGGGCAGTTGCCCCCCTGCCCCCCCGGCTCCTACACCTATGCCGGGACATGAGACACATATCTTCTGAAACTGGCACCACTAATAATTATACATATAATAGTCCAATAAACGAAGTCTTAATAGATAGACAACATAAGAAAAATAAACGTACTCATAGCATATATCATTTAATTGCATTTTTTTATTATTCAAGCGATCACCAACAGGGTCACCCCCACTAACAGGTGAATTCAAAAAGGCACGGACATTAGACAGTAGGTACAGCTACAATAAAAATATAAAAATATAAGATATACTTCGCAAAACTCGCTATAAATACATACACAATAAAATTAAAATGATGCCAATAACGACGAAAAAATAAAAATAAAAATATAAAAACAAACAAAATATGATGCAATG
>VOPJ01014543.1:0-22002 GCA_014673585.1 Semibalanus balanoides | reverse complement strand
CATCTTTCAAACGTTTTTATGTTCGCGTATCTGTGAGAGGCAGAAGTGAAGGAAAATATGTACCCATTATTACCAGATGTAAAATATGTTGTGCTAAGATTTTGCTGCTTTCACGTGTGGATGATCTCTCCACTATTCTACATTTTCCTGTAAATGGGAGAGCTATGACCCAATCTGGCACTGGCGGCGACCTTACCTTAGCAGCCGGCCGGCAGGCGGTCGGCTGATCTGGCAGATTAGGAACGGCTGGCCGTCTATCAGGGCTGGTCGAACCGATACTCGGGACGACAACGGCGGCCGTGGGTCGGCTGCACCGGCATCTGTGGGTCAGCAGAGGTCATTAGCTGGCCGTGGGTCAGCTGCACCGGCATCTGTGGGTCAGCAGAGGTCATTAGGTGGCCGTGAGTCAGCTGCACCGGCAAAATCTGGCGGGTCAGCAGAGTCATTCAAGGTTGCCGTGGGTTGGCTGCACGGGCATCACTTAGTGCGGTGCAGCAGAGTCAGATTAGGTTGCCGTGGTCGCCTGCAATCGGGCATCTTGTGAGTCAGGCAGAGGTCATATAGGGTCATGACAACTAATATCAAGGTATGTCCGATCACACCTCCACGAATCCAACGAATGTTTAATAGTCTAAGTTTTTCAAAACCAGTAGACTAGACCTTGAAACATGTAGTGCTTCTAAGGCGGAGGTTTATATCTGAACGGTGGCGTTACCAATATCAGCACACGCATCGGACTCGTGGCTTCGCTCGTGCGTACCACACAGCACACGATGAGCTGTGTTGTCCCGTGCGTACCATACAGCACACGATGGAGCTGTGTTGTCCCGTGCGTACCACACAGCACACGATGGAGCTGTGTTGTCCCGTGCGCACCAAACAGCACACGATGGAGCTGTGTTGTCCCGTGCGTACCATACAGCACACGATGGAGCTGTGTTGTCCCCGAGCGTACCAGTATCAGCACACGAAGGACTGTGTAGTCCCCATGCGTACCATACCAGCACACGATGGAGCTGCTGTGTCCCGTGCGTCCATACACACACGATGGAGCTGTGTTGTCCCCCGTGCGTACCATAAGCATCACACGATGGACTGTTGTTGGTTCCGCGTGCGTACCATACAGCACACGATGGAGCTGTGTTGTCCCGTGCGTACCAATACACACACGATGGACTGTGTGTCCGTCGTCCATACAGAGCACACGATGGACTTGTGTTGTCGCCTGCCCGTACCATAGCAGCAAACGATGGAGCTGTGGTGTCCCTCGTGGTACCATAAATGCACACGGGCTGATGCGGCGGTGGATTTGCGGGCGGCATTTGCGGGCGGCGTCTTGGCGGGCATGCGTTTGCGGGGCGGCGTTTGCGGGGGACAGTTTGCGGCGGCGTTTGCGGGCGGCGTTTATGGGCGGGACGTTTGCGGGGCGGCGCTTATGGCGGGCGTTTGCGGCGCGCGCAGTTTTGAACGGGTGGCGCTTTGCGGCGTGGCGGTTGCGGGCCGGCGTTTGCGGGCGGCGTTGTTTATGGGCATGCGTTTGCGGGCCGGCGTTTACGGGCGGCGTTTGCGGGCGGCGTTTATTGGCACCGTTTGCGGCGGCGGCGTTTTGCCGGGCGCGTTGCGGGCGTCCGTTATGGGCAGCGTTTCGGGGCTTTTGCGTTTGCGGGCAAGCGGTTGTGGCGGCGGTTGCGGGAGGCGTTTGCGGGCGGGGTTTGCGGGCGGCGGTTGCGGGCAGTGTTTGCGGGCGGGGTTTGCGGGTGGCGTTTGCGGGCGGGGTTTGCGGGCGGCGTTGGCGATATTTGGCGTTGACGGGAGTTGTTTGCGGCATTTGCTTGCGGGCGGCGTTGGCATGCGGAGTTTATTGCGCATCGCGCAATGAAGGCCCTCTAGTAGGTGTTTAACCCCCGCCCGGGTAGGGGGTGGATGCCACCCCTCTCGATTTTTCCAAAATAACTCACGTAGTTTGTTACCGATCGCAATGAAACTTTCAGTACCCTACTTTTAAATAATTCGACACATACTCTGAAAATTTCGAACTTCCAACTTATATGACCAGTGACCTATGATCTGTTTCTCAAGGTCATGCCAGGCGAAACTGACGTCTCGTAGTATCAATCCTTCCCACATGTTTAGTTTCCGAATGTATGACGTTCAGGACCAAACGCAAATGTGTTTCCTGGTGACAGGTGTGTCTTCTACTGAGAATGTGACCTCAGCTGACCTTTTCTAAGGTCAACCAAGGTCACTGACCTCTGTTGACCTCCGATGACTTTTTGGGCTTTTGGTCGCTTTTAGGACAGTTTTTGACGCTGATTTCAAATAATGGAGCCATTTGACATGGTTATATTTTTACGGGGTCATGTGCTTACAAAGATCAACTGAGGTCACTGGCCTCAGATGGCCTGACATGACCTTTTTCTAATTTGGCAGTTTTATTTTATTTTTTACGCTGATTTCAAATTTGACATGGTTTAAGCATAATAAGATATTCTTTTACCATTTTAGCTCGATCGGTACTCAATTTCTACACATTTACGATTTGTGACATTTTGGACTTTGACATGACCTCAGAGGTCACCTATTGACCCAGGACCTTAATCATATGGCAATGGCTTCCGCTAGTCACAGGCAACACGCTCGTTTTTTAATCGAAGCTCTAGCTAAACTAGGGGCGAAACGTACGGGGGTCGTACCAACCCCCCCTCCCCCTACCCGGACACGCAGTGAATTTGTTCTACCCGGGCGAGGGTTAAGAAGAATCTCCAGACCAGGGAGCAACTAAAGACAGCCGTGGGAGCTGCAGTGCGGACCATCCTCTCCGACATGTGCCCGTAAGCATCTTCGTGAGTATGAGGTGAAGGGCAGAGCTATGCCTCAGCTGCAACGGAGCCTATCTCGAACATGTGCTGTAGATGATATTAAGATAACTATTTGTTTTTTGAATATGCACAGTACATATCTCCATGAATTTCTGAACAGTTTGTTGTGAACAGTAAATCAGAGGAAAGCGCTTAACCATTTGTATTTGCCACGGGAAATGCTGGGAACAACATGCTTTTCCATAGGCGGGCGCAATTTTTTTGCTAAATGACGTCACAACATCAAGTGCTTTATAAACAATAAACTTTTACATACAAATATCTCGTAAAATATTGATTTGCATGCACAAATGTGTATCACGTTGATCAGCACATTGTTCACATTATTTTGCAAATATTCACCAAACAACCTGCATCTAGTTCATTGTTTACTGATATGATGAAGTGCCGCGCACGAAATATTATATAATTCTTATTTCTGTTTTATGTTTTTAAGAACGATCAATTGTTCAATCAAAATCAAACGAATTGTTGTAGACAATCATACTGATCTGGACTGATATATTCGATGTTTTTTGGACGACAGTAAAGGCTGCTCAGAATGCGACTCATGATTCGTCAGCTACAACTGCAGCCCCAGCCGTAGAATGTCTGAAAGCGTCTCTTCTGCCCTCCGACCCCCTGATGTGCTTCAATGAAGTATGCTGTCTGATTCCTTCCGCGAATAGTATATAGGCACAGGTTCGAACCAGAAGAGGCAATTCAGCAGGGGTGTTCAGCAAGCACCGGAACCCTGGCAATCATAAGTCCTCCTGAACCACTGCTACATCACATCACTGAGTCAGTGACACGTCATCTAACGTCAGTGACACGTTATCTAACGTCAGTGACACGTCATCTAACGTCAGTGACACGCATCGATCGTCAGTAACACGTCATCTAACGTCGGTGACACGTCATATAACGTCAGTGACACGTCATCTAACGTCAGTGACACGTCATCTAACGTCAGTGACACTTCATCTGATGTCAGTTACGCGTCATCTAACGTCAGTGACACGTCTTCTAACGTCAGTGACACTTCATCTGACGTCAGTGACACGTCATCTAACGTCAGTGACACGTCTTCTAACGTCAGTGACACGTCATCTGACGTCAGTTACGCGTCATCTAGCGTCAGTGACACGTCATTCTCCAGCACGGCTCAGCTCTGCGGTTCGGCCTGTCAAGGTGCGTATTGAGTGAGCGCTCCATTGCGCTCTTATGCTCGTTTATTCCGGGTCACAAAGCGCTCTTTAATTGTATCCGATACGGTCGTACTCCAGAAATGTTTCCTGGGTCACGCTATGATCATACCAACTAGAGATGCAGGATTTGGAAATACTATTTTTCCAAATGTCTTTAATATTATGCAAATTTTCGGGAGAACGTGTTCCTAGCTAAATGGGCTGCGCTTAGAAGACAATGCCCATGCTAAGACGTGACATGCCGATAAAGCTGTAAGGGTGGCGCTTGAGCAGTAATGTGTCTTACTTAAGCTATCAGCGAGGATATTCACATGCAAATGAACGGCAGAGCTGCATTACAGACTTCATCATTATTCTGGGCAGTAACGAGGGGATTGTGGTGGCTTGTCTATGCTACCGAGAACAGTGTTGAAATTAAATGAACACTTTCTGCTTTGTAAGACGGGATGATTGTTCTGCAGCTAGTACGTAAAGTATGTTACTGAAACACGTCTTAGCCTATGGATAATGGATAAATCTGTCCAGCCTTAATTTGTCAAGAGTTGTCTGCTTTGCAGTTTCCTCGTCTATCCATTAGATGTTACTTCTTGATGATGCAAAATTGGCTCCACTAAATTACTTACATTCGAATTCCCGTCGTGCACATTACATTCCACTTCTGATGCTTACATCGCTTTTAGAATCACCTTTGAACCCAATGATGCTGATATACATAAAATGCATTCAGTAAAAGATTAAAACCCTACCAGATAAAAGCACTGATGTTGAAATTGATATAGACAAATTATTTTAAGTTGAATGTTGAGTAACTGGAGCCTTTTTGAGAATAGCACGCGCTATACGCAAGTTATTACTTGAAATACTGGAGTGGCCAAGAGTGACGCACACTTTGCGCCTGCTATTTTAAAGAAGACACCAGCCACATAAGTCGACGTACAAAAATGGACATAATAATTGACCATCATTCACGCAATGCATCCCCAGGGGGGTGTCATGGCTATCTCCGTAACGTGTCCACCCTGTCCAGTGACGTCAAATGACGAGCCGATTCCCACCATGGGGTGGCCGGATTCGGGAGATGTTATCTTCTTGGTAGACTTGAAAGGTGCGTGCGACGTGGCACTTACTCGGTCTACAAAGAAAGCTCGCGTTCACCGACGAGCGGCATACATGACATTATATGGGCATGGTCTTGGCGGTCTCCTAGTGGCTAATCTTAGCATTTTTGGAGAAAATGACCATTTAGCGAGCTGTCAGAGGGCCATTTTTGATCTATTTCAGTAGGTGCCCAATTCGTCCTGCTGGCACTAAGGTTAAAAGGTAGACGTTCAAGTAGACCGATTTTCCACTATTGTGATAGGGAGCGTGTGACGTCACGTGCCTGTGACGTTTCGCCATTCGCTGCCTACCCCGGACGGGTTTACCTAGTATCTATGGCCTTGATGCAGCCCCAGTGTGCATCACTCTTGGCCGCTCCAGTATCTCAAGTAATAACTTGCATATAGCGCGTGCTATTCTCGAAAAGGCTCCAGTTACTCAACATTCAGCTTAAAATAATTTGACTATAGCAAGGACGATGAAAATCAAGGTTTTGCTGTGAAATACCTCGCTGTTAAACACATTTATCAAACGTTCTTATTTAATTAAGCATATACAAATCGTACAAGACGTGTTGCATGCTTCAGTAAATACAAAATCGAATGCATATCAACAAAATTCAGATGGTAAGCACCTCGGTTCATATCGAACTATACACGTATATTCTGTACCAACTACCAACCCTTACCGGAGTTGTTGACGAACAGGCAGGCTGTAAGTAAGATGGTTGCCGGCAAGAGCATCTTCATTTTCATCTGATAGTGGCGAGGCGTCCTGAAACAAAGGACGTGAGTGATTGAGAGACTGAGATGGAATGGAAAATAAATAGAAACATAGATCGAAAGAAAATGGGTGAGCGACAGAAGTGAGAGAGAGAGAGGGAGATGAAAAAACAGAGGAACAGAAGAAGGGCATAGTATGTCGAAATCGGAAATCAAGAAGGAAAATGGCATTTGTTAGATTGCAAAAATGGTATAAAATGCGCAAACAAGATTAAATGGAACGTTTTTAGTATGCTGATATTACACAATTGATATGCATATTGCATATGAGATGGGTTTATACACAATTTCGTCACTTAACAATTTGTACATTTGTCTTTATAGATTGAATATTTGTTTCGTTCATGTCTCATGATAAGCTTATCTAGAGTTTCGCAGGCCAAACGAGGATTAAAAGAGCTTCTTAGGGATATCACATATTTGCAGAAACAACATAATTTGAATACCTAATCAAATAGTCCCTAATCAATTAACAAGTGTATAACTAATTTTGAACTTATATTACACGCAATAAAATTAATCGTGACCAAACACACTCAAACAATCAAATTCGAGCTTACAGTTAGATCGAGCAGCTCACTTCCAAACTGGTTTTATCTTGCTCGCCAGTTCATGTTCCTCAAGAATCGAGCTGTAACTACTTGTCTACAAACTCTCTTTCTCTCTGGAAACCTCCCCGAGTAGTCACACCACAAGAGGACCACCCACCCCACACGTCCGCTGCTGGCAGCGTCTCCCGTCGGTCTGACGCTGTGAGCCTCGTCTCTGCCTCCTCTGCCCCTGCCCCCCCCCCCACCCCCCACCCCTCCTCTGCTCTCCGACGGCGGAGGTCGCTGGACGGAATGGGAGGGAAGGCACGCTCGTACATCTGCGAGGCAATAAGCGCCAAGGCGAGTTGACAGCGGCGCACATAAGGTGTTTAGCGAGAAAATAGCGTGGTAAGGTTGACTTTCAGAGCAGAATTCGTGCTGCTCCCTCACCGCTGAACCATGAATTTTAAGACACACACACACACACACACACACACACACACACACACACACTACACACACACACGACACCACAACCACACACACAAACACATAACCACCTACACACACACAACACACACACACCACACACACAACACACACACACCACACACCACACACACACACCAACATACCACCTTATCACAACACACCACACACACACACGACACATCACACCACACACACACACACACACACACACACCACACCACACACAGTACAGCCTACACACACACACACACCACACACACACACACACACACACCACACCAACACACATACACCTACACACACACACAACACACACACACACAACCACACACACACCACACACACACACACACACACCACACATACACCTACACACACACACACACACACACACAACACACACACACACACACACACCACACTCACACACACACACACACAAACAACACACCACACACACACACACACACACACACACACACACACTGACAAAACAACGATCATATGTGGCATCGTCTGCAGCTCCGGTGGACAATCATGCCAGACACGCTATCTAATTTAAATCACGATACGTGAAATTTATATGAATGCCTAACCCAATAATCGACTCTTCTATTATTGGCTGAAGATATCAGCATGAAAATAGCCCACTGTGGAAACAGTACTGCAGCGCCTCCTCTAACATATTAACTGAGGAGTTGAAGCCCCCAGTGAAGCCGATGCCCCCCCCCCCAGTCGAGCTGAAATCGGGTCACTGGGGGGGGGGGCAGGTTTTTGTCATCGTGTCTGTATAAAAAGACATAGGATACTCAAGTCGGCGATAGAAGAAAAAAAATCGATTGACGCATATCGCAGGGGCACAGTCGCGACGCAGTCGCGACGCCCCTGCGACATTGACGCAGGGGCGTCGCCACGAAATTTTGAGTGGGGGGATGGACACTGTGATCCAAGCCGTTGGGTTCGGGGGAGGGCAGACTGTGTTTGCAGAAGCACAAAACCACTAATTTCCAATTTGCCAAGTAACCTTTTTTGGATTAGAGGTTTAAAAAGCATTAATAAAAGCAAAAGCCGCAATAACTTGCTGCAGTATAACATTTACGAATATTACACATGTTAAGTCATCAGATAACGTTTACTTTAGCGCCACGAAGCGCCGCGAAATTTTTACGGTTGCCTGACAAAACCCAGAAATTAATAGACGCCCTTGGTCTCTGGCCTTCGAGAGGAAAGTGCCGCTAGACAACATTTGTATAAGCAATGCGAAACTTTGCCACAAAACCGCCGCGTTAAATTTCCAGTTTATTTGACTACGGATAGCTGGATTTGGACTGCTGCAAAGGCATTTTGACGATAAATTGTTAATTTTCCTGATCAATTGCTAACTTGTACAGTTTTCTCCAAAGGCCAAGCATTATACATGATAACCGATTGCTTTTTCTTGTGAGGCTTGATCGTTTGGGGGGGCAAACAGGCCACTTTATGCCTGGGGGCACGGCTCTAAATGCCCCCCTGGATCCGCCAGTGCTGGTAACAGTGTAAATAATTTGAAAGCAGCGAGAGGCAGCTTAGATGACNGATAGCTGGATTTTGACTGCTGCAAAGGCATTTTGACGATAAATTGTTATTTTTCCTGATCGATTGTTAACTTGTACAGTTTTCTCCTAAGGCAAAGTCATTACACAAGATAACCGATTGCTTTTTCTTGTGAGGCTTGATCGTTTGGGGGGCAAACAGGTCACTTTATGCCTTGGGGCATGGCTCTAAATACCCCCTGCATCCGCCAGTGCTGATAACAGTGCAAATAATTTTAAAGCAGCAAGAGGCAGCCTGCGACTTTTACGCGCATAAATGGTCCCTGTGTATCTGGAGGAGCTTGGGGGAGATGGCTCGGGGAGATGGTACTGGCGCTAGTTCCCTTTATTAATTAGATCTATGGTCCAAGCAGGCTGGGCACCACTGGAGACATTTCGGGATGGCCGATGTTTGGCGTCTTTGCGTATCTGCGTTGCCTTAATGTTCGTGAGCTGGGCAGTGGGAGACTAGCTAACATATTTGGCCTAAATAGTTTTTATGAAAGGAACGGGCTCTGGGGCAGGCAATTCCAGACAGGGTAGGAAGGGCTCTGCGATAGCCACTAATGATTGATTTCTTCATTTTTGACCTTTTTATAAGGCAATAACAAGAACTTGCGTCATGGCCGCGAAATTTTTCAAGTTTGCAATGTCGATAGCTGGATTTTGACTGTTGGCAAAGGCAATTTTTAAGGCGAATTTAAATTGTTGACGTTTTGGGGGCCAAAAGACATGTTGTCCCCCTTCCAGGCTGTTGGGGAAAAATTCAGAAAAAAGTCAGTCAACTTTCTTGGGGGGGGGACGTCCCCCTCCGATTTTTTAACTGGGTGGGACGCGTCCCCCCGTCTGTGACGCCCATGCAAATCATCATGAGTTTACGGGTATTTTACAATATTTAGCCTCTAACCAGCGTGATGTGCTGCTCCCATTCAGGGCGCGCTGCCAGAGACTGAACCGACCCAGGTCAGCTGGCAGTCGGCCCAGGACCGGGCGGCGGTAGTCTGTCAGTGCCGCCCTGTTGGCCAATGTAAGGAGGATGCCGCATGCTACGCGGAACCATGAATTTCGGTGACGATGCGTATGTGCCGTCTGTTTTGATAAGGACAGCGGCAAAATGACTCGTACAGTTCTGGGGTGAAGGATGCATCGCCTTGCCAAAAGGCAATACTACCAACCAGGAGATCAGCGGGTCCCAGCGGGTATCTGTGCAACATGCAGACTGAAGCTCGCAATTGCTGAGTCTCTCGTGTCGGAAATAGAGCTGTATCATTTTTTCCCATTTTATTATGCAAATAGTGACATTTTGTGCCTTAGAGGACAATATCTGGATTTCGATAAGCCAAAAATAAATAATCAAAAAATTCACCCGGCGATAGCGCATGTGCACTGTGCAGTCTTTGCAAACATGTCCTCGTAGCTACGACCTGCAGAGCTGAGCGGCGGTGCATTGCATCGCTGCACTCGCTGCACAGAGCGAGCGAGCGAGCGAGCGCGGAGCAGACTGACTGACTGACCCTGACCGAGCTCCCGATCACAGTATATATACACAACGGGTACAGTCAGATGACAGCAGCTCTACATCAGCATATCTGGCGCTTTTGAGACATGCAGTATATTACTTACTGTATTTTTTCTTCAAATGACGTAATTTAGTATGCTTTAGTTATTATTTTAAAGTAATTTGTTAAAATATGTCTAAGCCAAATACATCCTTATACAATTGTTAATAATAATTGTGATAATTTAGGCATCAAAATTACCAGAACGTTTTTTTTTCAAATTACGTCATATCATGCATTACTCAGCAGAAGCCACTGAATTTGAAACGTTCTAAAATTCGCCGAATCGGATTTTTCAACATAACTTTTGATATATCCACGATATAGCAAAACCGATTAGACCATTGTGTTTTTCTCGTCAAGACGCATCAAAAAATAAAATTGGTGAACAAGTTAGGTTATTTCCAAAAATTGACCGAGCCTGAGGTCAGGTCAAGGTCAAATTTTACATGAGCCGATTTTTATAGACAAGCCCAATACAATGGTGAAAACCACATTGCTCTATCTTGATTTGGTTAAAGGGAATGTTTCACATTAACATAAGATTTGAGTTGAGATGGCCATTTTGCTGGATTTGCATTGCAATTCAGTAGTGCAGAAGTTAAAACACCCACAGAGGTCCAATCGAAAGTAAATTTGAGTTTGGTTTTTACATCTGCAAAAAATAAGGCCCCAGTGTATTAGCATCGCCGCTTAAAGCCGATGCCGTCATCTCTCTTTATCAAATGTTGATGAAAGTAGACTTGTTTTACATTTGGACTAGGCATTAGGCATAGCCTAGTCATACATAATGGCAGCGTGAAGGTTTTCTCTATTTTCCCAAATTCTTCATATTGAGTCATCAGTCCGCAAATACTACAAAACTTAGTTTTTGCATGAAATTGAGAAACAAATGTCAGAATCACTGTTTTTTCAACAGGCAATTAACTTCATATTTTGGCAAGCAGCAAGACGGCGTACATTGGACAAACTTTCAGAGAAGTGAAAATTCCCTTTAAAAACCGCGCGCCACTGGGGGGCGTGTTTGATTGAAGACACCCCCTCATGTTTTTTCAAGATAAGCGAAAAAACGGCGGCGGGTAGCGCCGCCAAAATTTGGCATAACTATTCACTGATTCTTTGCGACATTTTGGCGAAAATTCAAGTTCCGTGTCAGGTTCAGGTCAGGTCTACCGAGGGTCAGGTCAGTGACGCCTACCTAAAAAACGTTGGGCGGTCGTGCCTATAGACTAACAGTTTTTAAGGGATCGATATTAACTTTCAGGATTAGTTAAGGTCATTAGTATCTACAAAAATGTATTTTTGGATTTTTGTATGCGGTGACCTTGAGGTCGGGTCAATTTTGGCGATCTCCCCATTATAGGTCAATGGAGAAAATAACAAATGCTTTCTTAGTGCGACAGCGATATCAGTCGCATTTCTTCTGGATGATGATTATCAATATGATATGTATGTATGATCCCAGGAGTGAAGGTTTTGCTCAGGGAACATAAACGGGGTCATCTCAGGTCATCCGCGAGGTCACCGAATCCACCTTTTCGGTCAATAACTCTGGCCATAATGACGATAGAGACTGCAGACTTTCACGCAAGTGTGTTTGTTCTCGTCAAGTACACATCTTCTGGATATGGCAAGCACAGGGCTGACGCGTCTTTGGGTTCACCACTTGACCTTGACCTTTAGTCATTTTTCAAGTTGACCTCCACATGCCTCAATTTGAGCATATTTAAAAGCGCCTTTTGACGACAGACAACACGATGGCCGTAAACAGTATGGCGTCATCTTTGGTAGGTTAAGAGTTATTTTACGAAAATACTTTTTTTTGCCAAAATCAGCTTTTTTGACTTTAATGGCCTCATTAAGAGCCTAAACTATTGACCTGAGGTCATTTTGAAGACATACATCGATTCGGCAAATTTCATTGGCTAGCGATTGTCTTATTGAGCGTTTTGTTTTCTAGATAGGGCATAGTATTCCGAGATTTTGGGGGTTTCTTCTGGAGCGATGTCCCTAAAACTTGAAAATTTGACCTTTCCGATGACCTCTAGGTTGACTCTGAGTTTTGGACGTGAGGCGAAAAAAGTCTGTAAATAGTTTTCGCAATGATTTTTTTGATAAACGGTTCGACAGTTGTCTTTTGTTTTGTCTACGTAGGCCATGGGGGCCGAGTTATGAGGGGGGGTGTTCAAACACCCCCCAGTCGGGCGAAGGAAATGCAGAGGCCCAGTCGGGCGCGGGTTAAGCCTATTCCCTGCGTGGCAGAACCCCGTTGGTTTGTCGCTTGCTGCTACTAAACCGTTATGCCTAGCGTCTTGAAATTTTGTGATTTATCCTAAAACTGAATTGCGCGTGTTTTGCCAACATTTTGGAAAAATCTGCTCAGCAGAGGGGTGCCCCATTTTCGAACCCCCCTATTTTTTATATTTTTAGCTCTCAAAACATGCGCAATTGATTCCTCTTCCGAAATGCCGCAGCTGGTTTTACTGAGAATGACAGCTTGGCTGTCATTAATTAATTCCGGCTAATCGGGAAAACGCCCCACTGTGCACTGGCGGATCCAGACTCTCTCCGACCTCCGTGGGACATCTTTTTGTGGCAAAAAGGCAACTTTTTTTTATCCGTGGATTTGGACCGGTCACCTTATGTTGATATTCAAGCTTAAAATGCACTCTTTCGGGAAAAAAACGTGTTTTGGAGAGAAAAAAAATCACTTATCGGTTAAAAAACATTAGGGAGCTATACGTAAGTCAAAAACATAATATTGCTATGGTATTCTATTTTGGCATCGTCCATTATACTTGATTCTCCATTTAATATTCCGTTTTATATATGTAAAAAAAAAAATGTGGAAAGAAAAAATCGCAAAATATATACTTTCAAACACTACTGAAATACACATAGTAAGGTGACCCGTTTTGCATTTTTTTTTTCTCTCGAAAAAGTCCGATTTCCGGTCGGTTTCTGATGCCTTAAACCACTGATTTCGAATATGACCATCATTTTTTTTTTTTTAATATTTGACCGCACGGGTCGTTTGAGAATTTTGCTTGTGAGTCTATGACCAATTTTTGATAATTTTGCCGACTATCCTAGAAATAGTATAGGATTTAGAGTACAAGTGGCTATGACGTGAAAGAGCACTCCATTACGGACCCATTGCCATCATTTATGACTTCGTAGCACCACTGGTTGGCTCGAACTGTTGCCCCAAACCGACAGGTCTCACCCTTAGTATCATCTCCGTCCGCTAGATGACAGCACGATAGAACACCGCCTCTTGCTGTGTTCTCGGTGCTAATGGTGGTATTTTTGCGATAAAAGGGATAGTAACAACTCCGATATCAAGTAAATAAAGTGACCTGCGTGTTGGCCAAGGCAGGAAGGGAGTATTCATTGCCCTTTTTACGATATCTTTAACATAATCATGCTGGCAATCCATCACATAGGTACGGATCGCGCTGCCGTGCTACCAGTATTGATGGCAGGTAATTGTTCGACTGAACCTCATTAGTCTTGGATATCACGGTGTCTCTAGTCCTTGCTATTATTTAGAGAAAACGGTACTGATAAGAAACGCCATTCGTGAGCCATTAGTTTTAAAACTAAGTGAGCGGAGGCCGTTTTGTGATTTGCTGGAGCAGCCGACGCGCAACTATTCTTTCGTTAGTGCCTATTTACTTGTGTCGGGGGGGGGTGGGGGGGGAATCGGGCCACTTGAGGTATATATGACGCCTACGGGGTCATTCATAAACTTAATTCAGAATCTTCAAACTTGCTGGATTTTCCTAACATTTCATTGCGCATCGAATGGTGTACTTTTTCCAAATTGAATAATTAGAAGGGGGTCCAGGACAGTTTTTAGGGGGACGTGTTCGGCCGTTTTGACACCAAATCTTTGCATGGAGAGTTGTGTGTTGAAGAGAAGTGTTAGCAAAAACAGACATCGGTAGAGAATTGATAGTGTTTGCAGATGGCTATCTCGAAATTTCAAAATTTTGAATTTTGAGATCCAACTTTTTAGAAAAACTTATTTTTTTCACAAAATGATGCAAGTTTTTTTTATTTTCAGGACGTTTAAAAAACGGATTGTATGTGAGAGAAAACATGCTAAATAATATGTGTTGAAAGTTTCAGGGTGATATCTAAATATTTGATGAGCCTGATTGTCAGGTAAATGGCTATCTCGGTACAATATAAGTATATTGGTTGAAAAATGAAAAACGAGGGTTTAATACATTGCAGCATCAATCCATTATTTCAGCTATCGATGATCAGCTTAGGCCGCTTCTTGATGTTATACTGATGATTTTTTTTAGTCAGTGACCTTTTGAAAGGTCAGGTCAAGGTCCACAACACTTTCTTTTTATGCAATAACTCGTGAGCAAGACATCATAGGAGACTCACAAATGGTTTCAAAATGTTTTGTCTCGTCATAACGCGTTTTTTATATGGCATTTTACCTACTTCCGTAGGCCTTGACCTTGACCTTTCCCGGGGTCCAAATTTTCGATTTGACAAAGTTGTATGATTCGAACTGGCAATGACGAGAGAAAACACAATAGTAAAAATAGAGTGCTTTATATACTTTAGGATAAAAAGTTATTAACGAACAAACATTTGGCTGAACCGTTTTTTTAACATTTGTTGATCTCTACAGTCCAAACCATGTGACCTGAGGTAATTTCTGATGCCTTTACGGGTGAAATACAATTAAAACCGTTACAGTGATTTTTTTTGCGGATTACCTCCTAGCTGCCATAGTTTCGCGGAGATAATGGCAAGGTTTCCTGGAATCATCCATGCTGTTTTGACAAAAATAATTTTGATGGACTGAGTTTGTCTGGGCTTCAGGGCTCATTTGACCTTGAAGATAATGACCACAAGCAGTCACCACAATTTGACAAAATAGAGTTCATTGTCGACCTTAGTCACACACCAAGTTTCATGTTTTTTTTTTTGGCATCAAGTAAGTGGTCCAGTGGTCCAGTGGTCTTATAGCAGCGGCGATCTGAAGGGGGGGGGGCGAATAAGCCCCCCGTCAGATTCGTATACTTTTCATCCCTCCAGGAATAGGGTTAAAGGAAATAGTACACCTTTCACTTTTTTATGTATTTGCTTTTTCATCCTCAATTTTTAGCAAGCAAGCAAGTGTAACATATTTTTTTTATTATTCTGAGTAGGGGAATGGAAGTGTGTGTGGGAGTGGGAGTGGGAGTGGGAGTGGGTGTGGCTATGGGAATTGGGTGTGGGAGTGGGCTTGGAAGTGGGAGTGGGTGTTGGAGTGGGTGTGGGAGTGGATCCGCCAGTGTATGTGGGAGTGGATGTGGGAGTGGATCCGTGGGAGTGGTTGTGGGAGCCGGCAGTGCTCCAGTGATCCAGACTGTATGGGAGTGGATGTGGAGTACCGCGGCGAGGCGGAGGAGAGGTACCAGCGCCAGCGGGACAGCCCCAACACCGCCGGCGGCCAGCTGGTGCCAGACCAGCTCTGCGCCTACTTCCAGAAAGTCTGTCTCAGTGGCGTCGGTGAGAGCTATGTTAATGTACCATGGTGTAGCCCGGCTGACAGGTAGCAGACTAGGGTTCGTCGGTGAGCTGTGTACCATGGTGTAGCCCGGCTGACGGGTAGCAGACTAAGGTTCGTCGGTGAGCTATGTACCAAGGTGTAGCGCCGGTTACGGGTAGCAGACTAAGGATTCGTCGGTGGAGAGCTGATGTCACCATGGGTTAGCCCGGCTGACGGGTAGCAGACTAGGGTTCGTCGGTGGAGAGCTATGTAACCAAGGTGTTAGCACGGCTGGACGGTAGCAGACTAAGGTTCGTCGGTGAGACATATTGTACCAAAGGTGTAACTTGAACTGACGAGTAGCAGACTAAGGTTTCGTAACGGTGAGCCTTATGTACCAAGGTGTAGCCCGGCTGACGGGTAGCAGACTAAGGTTCGTCGGTGAGAGCTATGTACCAAGGTGTAGCACGGCTGACGGGTAGCAGACTAGGGTTCGTCGGTGAGAGCTATGTACCAAGGTGTAGCCCGGCTGACGGGTAGCAGACTAAGGTTCGTCGGTGGGAGAGCTACTGTACCATGTGTAGCCGGACTGACGGGTATGCAGGACTAGGGTTCGTCGGTGAGACGCTACGTACCAAGGTGTAGCACGGCTACGGGTAGCAACTTAAGGTTTCGTTCGGGAGCTATGTACCCAAGGTTGTTAGGCCCAGCTGACGAGTAGCAGACTAAGGTTCGTCGGTGGGAGCTATCGTACCAAGGTGAGCCCGGCGACGGGTAGCTGACTACAGGTTCGTCGGTGAGAGCTATGTACCAAGGTTTAGCCCGGCTGACGGGAAGCAGACTTAAGTTCGTCGGTGAAGCTAGTACAGGTGTAATCCGGCGTGACGGGAAGCAGACTTAAGGTTCGTCGGTGAGAAGCTATGTACAAGGTGTAATCCGGCTGACGAGCTAGCAGACCTAAGGTTCTCGGTGAGAGCTTATGTACAAAAGGTGTAGCCCGGCTGACGGGTAGCAGGACTAAGGTTCGTCGGTGAGAGCTCTATGTACCAAGGTGTAAGCCCCGGCTCGACGGGTAGCAGAACTAAGGGTTCGTCGGTGAGAGCTATGTACCAAGGTGTAGCCCGGCTGACGGGTAGCAGACTAAGGTTCGCCTGACCGATGTAATGGTGGTGTGGGATTTGTTTCAGGAACCAGAACCGCTTAGGCATCCAGCTGTTTGTGAACTGATGTGGCGTGCACACAGCATGTTTTTTGCTGGAAATAATCATGTTTTGTCATTGTCTGAGGGAAATATGTGACATAAGTTAACACACACACACTGCCGAGGGTTCGCACCAACCACGAACTGCCGGAGGGAGGTGGGAGGGGGGGGGGGTATTTCCCCCTAACATCTCGAAAACTACGCAGCGTGGCGACAAGTGGAAAACGGCGTTAGATAGCGAGACAAGCTCTATCGAAAGAAGTTCATTTTTTTAGGCCATGTCAATATTGAGGTCACCAGAGGTCACACAAAGGTCAAATTTTGGCTATACATGAGTGTCCTTGATAAAAACCGTCTATATCTCAATAGCTAAGAGAGATAGCGACGCGCGGAAAAATTGTAATCAAATGAATTTGTTATCACTAGGCTTTGTATAATAATTGGCCTAAGGTCAAAAGTTAGGTCAGCAGAAGCAATGGATTTTGAAACATTTATAACAAACACCGAATGGTTCTTAATTCATAACTTTTGACAGAAATATGATATAGGTATAGTATCACAGACTTCACCATTGTGTTTTTTCTTGAGACGCATATATGATATTGTATGTCGACCATAGTTTATGTCATATCCACAAAACTTAGCCTGAAACCTTGAGGTAAGTGAAATTCCCCATTACTCTACCTTGATTTGATAACGAATATTGAAGAAAAGCCATGCGTGACCTGGGGGCCACCTGAGTTCACCTGGTATAGGTTAAAGAACATAAATGTGACATAAGGCCTTAAATTCGACACAAGAGTTGTGGATCTAGTGAAAACTGGTTAAATTCAGCCATTTCCTATCGATTTATACGTGTTTTCATTTTCCCCCATTGACATCATGAGTAGGTCACGAAATAGACCTGACTATGTCACCTATATACAAATTCGAGATGTAAAAGTTGTAGCATGCTGTTCCCTGATGACCAGACTTGTGATTGATTTAAATTTTATAATGAATGAATCAAGTGATGCATTCACCCGGCAAAAATGAATGATTCAATCATGATTCAATCACTCAACATTACCACTGATTAATCGATTCACAGTGACTCACAGGCTTACGTGAATCAATCATGAATGATTCATTCAATGAATGATTCATGAATGATTCAATACAAATTCTTAACAATGCATAAGTGCAAATAACAGTGCATATATTCGGAATGAGGGTGTTTACAGACCAAATGAAGTACTGAAAGTGATCTTGACATGTGTTCACTCAGTTTGATTCCCTATTATTAGACTGGGTATCGTTGGAATAGTTTCTGCTGTTCCCCCCAAAAAGAATCATCTTGTGCATAATGAATGAATTCAATCACCATATTTCTGTAGATGAATGATTGCAAATCAATGATTGCAAATTGAATCAGTTCATGAAGAGGTGAATCGATTCATGAATGATTCTACGTTGAAAAATAAGAATGATTCGATCAAAAAGAATGGAGTTTCAACCAGAAATCAATCACACAGTCTGCATGAAATACATACATCCTGTGAGTTTAAACCCCATTGTGTCAGATCACTTTTGACATTGCCGCACGACTGCCCAAAACTTTGTTTGGAGGTGGGAATACTTCGACTTTGACTGGTGACCTGACCTTAGGATATTTTTTGAAAGTCTAAATTAATACACTATATGTGGCCGGTAAATTGATGCCAAAACATCTGCTGCCAAATGTTTTTCCGGCGGGGTGAGCGCCGCCGCCTTGTTCCGCCTATTCGATGAAAAACGGGGGATGGCGGAAGAATCAGCACCCGGGGGACAGTGCGCGTCGTTAAAATTGGTCATTCAAAACGTAAGTGAAATATAAAATACTTGTCTCTTAAGACCAGCATGCAATATGCAGAAGCACACTGCACGGTTGTTCGGAATGGAACAACACACTAGAAGGTATTCTTACGAACGATTATTACGAGCGAGCGCGAACGCTCGTCGTAAAACTGTATCTATATTGCTTGATGTAGCAGTGGTCCAATGGATCGGGTACACCCATGGGTGCCCACGTCAATTTTCTTCCGATTGTCTGGCTGGGTATGCATTTTTTCGGGCTTTCATGAGGGGTAGTGGGTGGGCATGGGTATAACGAATTTTGGATCATGGTCGCTTAGCCGTTTTTTTACAATTTGACAACCAGATGGAATTAACCAGGGATAAATATGTTAATAAATTAGAATATAGGACATCATTAAATAAAATCATTGAAACAATTATATGAGGACAATAAATCCACTGCAAGTTACCTAGCATGGGGCAAGATTTTTTAAAAATCCCAAATCATGTCCCGATCCACAAAGTTTGATCGCAGTATGGACAATAGTTGACCGAATAGTGTTTCGATGAGTCAAGCAACAGCAATAAACAGGGCGTGACATTATTTCTCCGGGTTTACAAATAGCATTGCAAATAAATATGTTAGGATATTGGTTTGACAAAAGTGTTTAGTGAAAAATAATCATCTTCAATTTATATGGGATGGGCCCGAACCGGGCATTGGGTCATATTATGGAATTTTGAATGGTCTGGTCTGGGTCTGGGCTTGGTGTTCATGGGTTTCGGCTGGGCTGGGCTTGGGGTTTAGGCACCTATTGAACACTATGCTTGGTAGCACTTGCCTGCGGTTAATATTTTAGCTATTTGACCTTTTTCACTAACCTGACACTATCTATGATACAAATATGTTTTATAACTGTTTTGTCTGATTTCACAATAACGCAGTATGTCAATATGTCATGAATCAAAAAACATAAACATTGTTGTATTAATAATTTACTTCACCTTCATATTTAGCGAACTGCAAACGCCTTTGGCTTTTGAATTTCCATAAGTAATCATCACACATCAATTTCCATTTCAATCTATCCCCATTAGTTGCGTTGAAATCGGTTGATAAATATGGCAGTTGTGTTGGATCAAAAATACAAACATATATTTTTTCAAGTTTCCACCCCCTGTTTCCCCTATCAAAGATTTAGGATTTGTTTGTATAAATTTATATCGTGGTGAGGGAAATCGAATACCATTTAAATTGTGAAAATCGGACGGGTTGATCTCGAGATCTCCGAGTGTGGGCCGTGGGGGGGGGCAGATTCCGCCCCTGCCACTTAAAGGGGTAGCCAGGATCCTGACACTCATAGGGTTAAATAGAACCCTGAAATATGCCAACCCTCTGTGCGGTTTTGTCACAGAGGAGATGTGCAGCGGAAAGTGGGCATTCGACCGCGTGCCGAACTTTAGACTGAAGGGCCACAACGACATCGTCACCGACTGGGTCCGCAGCCGGGAGGATTGTGAGGAGCTCTGCCTCAGGAACGTCCAGCTGCCGTGCAGGTCAGTCACATCATCACGTCACATCACCGTGTCACATCGCCACGTCATATCGCCACGTCACATCACCACGTTACATCACCACGTCACATCACCACATCACATCACCGTGTCACATCGCCACGTCACATCACCATTCACCACGTTACATCATCATGGTACAACGTCACGTAACATCACAGGTCACATCGACACGTCACAACGTCACGTAACATCACAAGTTACATCACAGGTCAGTAACAGCGCAACATCACTTCACCAAACAGTGAATTGGCTGGTCACATTCTTTCTGCAGTAGTTCTCAGTGAAATCAGTGCAGCTCCCAGTTAAATGCTGTCGTTGGCAATGCTGTACGTGCATTGTGCTGCTGATATGGGATTGGAGTCACCGTGTTCTAGTCAAATCAGATTGCTAAATGTGAACGCACAGTAGTCATGCGAGCTACAGACGTGTGCCATCTTGTATCCTGGTTGTTTCCGCTAGGTCGGCGGAGTTTTCTGTGGGTCACCTCACGTGCGTGCAGTCCCGGGAAAACCGGCGCTCCAGGCCTGATGACCTCGAGTTCATCATAGGCACTGAATACCTGGAGAATCAGTGTGCCCCAGGTCAGAGCTCTCAATCATATGACAACGTCGCGATATTTATACATTCACTATGTTCATTTTACGAGACTACCCGAAGTTGCTGCGGACTGCCGTGAAATAGAATGACGCTTTTGGGCACTTATCGATACTTTGCTCTCCAATGGTAGTTATCAGTTATCACCGATATGTGACGATGGGATATAACACCTTTACTTGCTTATAATGTGAACATAGACATTAGACATGAAACAGCGTTATCGGTTGTGACCATATTTAGCCATATACATTTGTGACCATATATAGACCATATATAGCCATTGGTGCCGCCGAGGTTATGATGGCTGTGTTTTTGCGTGTGTGTTTGCAGTGGTGCCTGGCTGCGAGTTTGAGGACACGGACGACAAGGCTCTGCCGTATAGTGACCGCCGTGTGACGCGAGTGGCCAACAAGGAGACGTGCGAACAGCTCTGCCACGCCGAGACAGCATTCATGTCAGTCTGAAGCTCGATCGATCAGCGATCGTGATCTCCCTTGACGGCTGTGTGCAGTTCAAAATGGCGTCCCCGTTCACCAGTGCTGCCTTCCTGCACGGGGTCGCGAGTCACCACACAAAGGAACGATCAATCGTGATATTGCCAGCGAGCGTTGTCAAATACATTGCATCGCCGCGAAGTAGCCACGTTAACTGGTCAATGGGCTCCGTTACTGCTGGTTACCACCCACGCGGGCTACCGTTCAGCTGTAGGTAACCATGATAACCAGGTTACCATGCTAACCGAGGACTAAAGTTCCAATGAGCGTCTTTCCCCCCACAAAATATATCCTGTTTAACCAAAGCCAACCAGCTAACCAGTTGGTTGTTTGTGTTTTCTGGCAGTTGTAAGAGTTTCAGCTATAACAAGCGTCGCCAGGAGTGTTCTCTGAGCAGTGAAGACACCACCAGCCTGCCCCTGACGGCACTCCAGCCGTCCCCGGGCACTGTCTACTCCCGCAGACGCTCTGCCAAAGATGGTGCGTATACTGCCTATACCTAACCCCAGGGCAGATAGTCTACTCCAGCAGAGCGCTCTGCCTGCACAAAGATGGTGGGCGTATACTGTCCTATACTACCCCGAAAGGCATTCTGACTACCAGCAGACGCTCTGCAAAGATGGTGCGTATACTGCCTATACCTACGCTACCCCGGGCACTGTCTACTCTCAGCAGACGCTCTGCAAAGATGGTGCGTATACTGCCTATACCTACCC
>VOPJ01014542.1:0-10751 GCA_014673585.1 Semibalanus balanoides | reverse complement strand
AACGGCGCAGCGAGCGATAGTAACGGAGATTGCAGAGTGCAACCGTTACCGGTGTTGACAAACCTTTCTGCGCAGTGCCAATGCCGCTTATTCCTGGTCTGGATTTCAGACGCCTACATTTGCAGTGGCTATGAGATCATTTGAGAACCATACCGCGAGTGACGAATGCGTGACAGTCATCCCGCTGTTGTGCATGGTCACTTTGTCAAGACTGCAGGTGCAGGTGCATCGACTAAACGTGGAAAATGGCGGTTTACCGTTTATGTAAGCGCTTACACCTGGCTGTTATTTTAACTGTCCACGTGTGCTTTGCGGTAATTTTCGCCGAACTGCAATACCACTCTGCCATGCCTCAGCTGGATTCCAGAGAATACTTGCCTGTTTGTCGGATCGGCCACTTCTGCGAATTCAGGACGGTGTTATATGTCGGTTAATAACGGTTCGACCAGAGTGGTCAGCTGCGCAGTAGCACCCAGTATCAAACCGTGAAGGAACGTCACATTATAACCGTGTTTCATTTTTCAATGTCGTTCCACACCGTGCCGGATATAATGTGTTAGAGTAACGGTACCTGCTTGTGGGCAGGGTCGCCGCTGCAGGTGGCGTGACTTGACACGACACACCCTTCTGAGGACAGTCAAGACACATTGACGTCCACGGCAGGCTCTTACATCCGCCTCATTAAGCAAACGGAAGCGCTTGCATGCTTAGAAGAAGAAGCTACTCAAACAGGCACAACAGCAGTCTCGCAACCCTTGAATAATGTGATTTATTTTGGGACTCCTATTAGTAGGTAGCTAGGTCAGTTGGTAAAACACATATTGGGCGCTTGATAGCCTCTATGTGCCTTAGCGCCCTCCCCCCAAACTCCAATCGCACACGGTGAAACACATATTTCTTGTCAATCACGTGTGAAGGCACTGATACAATACATAATTGCAGAATAACGTCACTACAATTTTGCACCCTGCCCATGTGTATTCAGACAGGGCGCTGCCATTTTTTTCTCTGGGTTGAACAGGGTGCCGGTTTGCGCCTCTCCTGGCCGTCGGAAGCGGTAAACCACCGTATGTTGCATGCTCCGAATAAAGCCGCCTCTATAATATCTCCTACGCTAAGTAGATACAATGACGCAGGTCTTGGGTCAGTCAGGTTTCGACCGGGAGTTCCTGTGAGCAATCAGGTGCGAATTCAGGATTTCGGTCAGGGGTGGGGCGCCACATACAAAGGTTGCACCTTTCAGGCACGCCCTACGGGTGAGACATGGGTGCGACCCAGCTCAGGAGGGGGGGGGGGCTATCGCCCCTCCCCTCCCCACTACATCTGCGTCTGGTAATTATATGACAGGCCGGCAGTGTCCGGTGTTCAGTACAGTCCTGACGTCTGACGTCACCGGTCCAGTACAGCCCTGACGTCTGACGTCACCGGTCCAGTAACAGTCCTGAACGTCTGACGCACCGGTACCAGTACAGCACTGACGTCTGACTCACCGGCCGTAAAGCCCTGACGTCTGAACGAATCCCGGTCCAGTACAGCCCAGACGTCTGACGTACAGGTTCAGTACACCTGACGTCTGACGTCACCGCCAGTACCGTCCGACGTCTGAACGTCACCGGTCAGTACAGCCCTGACGTCTGACGTCAACGGTCCAGTACAGATCCTACTGTATCTGACGTCACCGGCTCCACGTACAGCCCCTGATCTGACGTCACCGGTCCCCGTATCAGGCCCTGACGTCTGACGTCACCGCTCCAAGTACAGTCCGTGACGTCTGCACGTAACCGTCCTAAGCCCTGACGTCTCCACCATCAACGGTCCAGTCAGCCCTGACGTCGACGTCACCGTCCCAGTACAGTCCTGGACGTCTGACGTCCCCAGGTCCAGGTACAGAGCCCTGACGTCTGACGTCACCGCCCAGTACAGTCTAGACGTCTGACGTCACAGGGTCCAGTACCAGCCGCTGACGTCTGACTCACCGGTTCAGTAAACAGTCACATGACGTCTGACATCACCAGTCCAGTAACAGCCCTGAACGGTCTGACATCAACCGGTCCCATACAGCCCTGACGTCACTGACGTCACCGGTCCAGTACAGCCCTAGACGTCTGACTCCCCGTACAGTATAGCCTGACTCTGACGTCACTGGTCCAGTACAGCCCTGACGTCTGACATCACCGGTCCAGTACAGTCCTGACGTCTGACATCACCGGTCCAGTGCAGCCCTGACGTCTGACGTCACCGGTCCAGTACAGCCCTGACGTCTGACGACCCCGGTCCAGTACAGCCCTGACGTCTGACGTCACCGGTCCAGTACAGTCCTGACGTCTGACATCACCGTCCAGTACAGCCCTGACGTCTGACGTCACCGGTCCAGTACAGCCCGACGTCTGACATCACGGTCCAGTACAGCCCTGCCGTCTGACGTCACACGGTCCAGTACAGTACTACGTCACTGACGCTCACCGGCCAGTACAGCCCTGACGTCTGACGTCACCGGGTACAGTACAGCCACCTAGAACGTCTGACATCACCGTCCAGTACAATCCACTGACGTCTGACGTCCCCGGTCCAGTACAGCCAGACGTCTGACCGTTACGTCCAGTACAGCCCTGACGGTCTGACGTACCCGGTCCCAGTACAGCCCTGACGTCTGACGTCACGCCCAGACAGTCCGACCGTCTGACGGTCACCGGTACAGTACAGTCCCTAGACGTCTGACGTCACCGTCCAGTACATCTGAACGTCTGACGTCACCGGTCAGTACCCTGACGTCTGACGTCCACCGGGCAGTACAGCCATGACTCTACGTCACCGGTCCAGTACAGCCCTGACGTCTGACGTCACCGCGTCAGTATCCTGACGTCTGCACGTCACAGGTCCAGTACAGTCTGCGTCTGACATTACAGACCCGCAGGGCCCCACCGCTCTGCAGGGCCCCATCCGCACGGACTCACCGACAGTACATACATTGTAACCTGAACACTGAATGACAAGGTTTAGACACGCGATGCCCGTCCCGGCCACACTATGTCACATGCGTCTCGTTCCAGGGCCGCTCTGTTTGTGCCGACACAGGCAGAGCAGGGCATTCAGGTCAGGACGACAGACGCGACCAATCAGCGGCGCTCGGGACGGCCGTTTATGTCATACGCTTCTCTGCTGAGCCACCCAATGACCGTGGTTGCTCTGAATCCAAGGCCGAAACATCAGTGTACGCGCCATCGTGAACGGCCGGCGGATGAGGAGGGCATTGCTGTCAGAGCACTGGCCACTGCCTGGAAAACGGCCAGCGAACTGAACATCTCCCGAGGACAAAGACACAAGATTCTGGGATTGTTAACTGAGGTGTACCACGCCCGTTGGGGATTTAAGTCGTCGTTCAGGTTTGAATAAGGATCGAACGGCTGAACTGCGTCCAGCGGTCGTCGTGAACATTTTCCATACCAGTGGATTTACACACTCTATATTAGTGAATGCAGATCAACCGATAATTTGACGGTTGGAACTGGAAGGTTTAATGTAAAAACGTCTTCTCTGGCGATATTTGTCATCCGACACACGACAATGATACCACTGCAGTGGTATCACATCATTGCACTGGTGTCTAGTGGTACAGCCTGATATTGCATCATGCTAGTGTAGACTAAACAAAATGGTTCATGATGGGCTGAAGTACCTATTCCCCAAGAGATAATGTCCACTCAGCATGAGTGCGCTTTGTCACATAAGTGGATTTACCAGCCGTAAGCGCGTAACCAATCTGACGTACTGCCGAGTCGATTCCAGTAGTTGAGCATGCACTGTCTACTGTCCGGGAAATTGTGTATTCCGTCATTACACCCATTACAGTCGAGATGAACCTCAGACTTCGCCTTAAACGTTACTCGGCAGAAATATTCGACTATCAGTTGATTTATCAGAGATATGCTTGATCAGCGAGCGATTTCATCGAAACTTGAAAACCTGGTTTGGAAGGGCCAGAGTGAACAGAGCAGAATTCATGAAATCGTGAGATATACCGAAATGGTGACTGAAAGACAACTCATCTGGGAAGTGCGGGAAGTTAATGACGGAACTGGGCAGTGTGACGTCATAAACGGTAAGACCGCCTGACGTAGCTGTAGTAAGACGTCATACAGAGGTCAAGACGGTTATAGTCCTGCTAGACAGTATGGCGCGCGCGTCATGCTTTGTGGGTAGGTTTGACGTAAAGGGAATTGTGACACACACAGGGTGATGCTGACTGAACGCGGCACAATATAGGTACACCGGTATTCATGACATAAGGGATCTTAGTGACGTGATTCCATGTCCTCGGGATAACGCCACACCTGGCACTGCAGTTTACGGCAAGGTGTGAACAGATTTTTCCTGTTGCGTATTATATTTGGCTTGTGCCTTGTTAACACGTTGAGCAATGTTTATGATGTCATTATGAGTCGGATACCATGAGTAACGGCCTGCTTTCTGAGGGTGTGTATGAACTCTGAGTCCAGTTTCATCACATCAGTCTGCTCCGCTGGATTTATTTCGCGTTCAGGGATGAAACTGTACCGAAAACAGACCTTACGAGCTCATGGGCACGAAGCTTATATTATGCTACAGGTTGTCCGAAAAAAATAATACTTTGGATCTTAGCTCGTGCTTCAATATGCACGTGCCATTTTTCAACATGCCATGTTCATAGTTTGGAATGTTAGAAAACCGATGAACACATTAGTAAGTCCTTGGAGATGTCTTTTGATGTTATGAAGGTGTTTTGTGTGGAAGCTTACATTCCAGAAGCCTCCCAAAAATTGTCAAAGTATTTAGTTTCAATTTCAACGCCAGGCAGCCTGCCTAAATATTTATCGGACAGCTTTGTGTTGCACAAATAATATGAAGACGGTACATTTCCCTGCAAAGTGGTAACTGTTTCAGCGTTCTATGTCATTGTCCAATAGCTTCCGTGCCCCGATGTCTGTACTGAAAATTATAATTGTATTTTGTTAATGGTCATTACTTTCCACATGACACGTGTTTCGGTCTGAACGACATGTAATACGCCAGGCTAATCTATTCTCTATCGGAGCATGTTTATTGCATGCCGCCATGCGACCGTCGGATCTCGGTTGCCAAGCTATTGGCCCGGGTTCCACATGGAGGTTACACGTTTTTCGACATTGCTGAATTGTTCGTTTCCTAAGTTAAGCGAATGGCGCATTGGTGCGCACCCGCAAGCGCCGACGGCGCGCCGTTGATCGTATTACACCCAAAATTTAATACGACTTGTAGAATCACAGGGCCCACGAGTCATGAAAAAAATTATGCTCGTATCTTAATTAGTAACGTCACGGGTAATGATTTCGGGCGTCACACCGGCGCGGTGGCAGCGTGACGGCGACGGCGGATTATTTTTGGTATCTTCTGTAAGAGGCTGCTGTGACTGACAGGGGGAGTGTCCATACCAACGTAATGCAGTATCTGTTTTGCAATTAATTGGAGAGTATAGCCATGTATTAATGATCAATATTGGGTGTTTATTACCGAAGTTATTACGAAAAATCACAGTATGTTTGTCTTTCCGTACACCCTGTACAACACATGCAAAGGACTTGCAGAACTACGATCACGTCCTGAGACCCACGGTTCTTGGAAGCATTCGATTGGTAATACCTTCAGTGTTTGTTGTTCTTCATAGCACGCATTGGACTGCTTTCGTGTTCGTGCAGCAGGTTTCGGCAGATTGTATCCGCGTTCTTTCGGCTGACGGCTACCGTCGAAAGGCATGCCTTCCGACGGGTCCCCTCATGCCTGTCTGAGGCATACCTGCCTGCCCCCTGCCTGGGGGAGGCAGAGCGTGACGGCGATTGCCGCGGGTTTTCCGCCGTACAATCTGGTGGCCCTCACCACCGCCGCCGCCCGGTGGGTATCAGATCGCACCTGGCTCACCTCGAGCGCCGCACGTGTACACCTCCATAGCACTGCACGGGGCCTAATCGTGATCGCCTGCCCTGCGACCGGGTTGCATCAGAAAGGTGACCGGCGGCGGAAACAGGAGTGGAGAGGTGTGGTGTGCAAGGAACAGGAAGCTGAGAAAAACAGTTCGTCGAATGGGTGAACTCCAATTCATGCCCGGTTGTAAACAATAGATAAACAGAGACATGATTGCTGGTACATCACAGTACCCAAATCAAAACCACGCTTTCTAAGCAAAGCTGTTTCTCAATATCTAAACCGAAACACCGTCACATGTATGAAGCTTCCAGGGTACCGGCCTATACTGTATACTTATTGATTTGATATTTCTGGCGGAGGAGCTTACAAGTGTAAGGTGATTTAGCTACTTCATAATTTAGGGGATGATTGGTTGTCGTTGTCGATAACAATTAGCATGATGAACGACCAGCAGACATTTACATAACTAATTATTTTACACACGGACCCCTGGGGTCATTACTTGTTTCAGGTAAATATCTGATGCGATAAGACATTGTGCCTCACTTCACCACATGGCACATGGTATCGCCCCTAAAGCCGCATAATTCGCTACTGAAGCCTTCCATCGACATGGCCGCGGCCGGTCGCCCATCAAGTATGGCTGTATGGGCGTCTGTCTGTCTACAGGGAGCCGGGAGGTGTCGGTGGTGACGGCTGTGTATCGAAATGCCACAAGATTGATTAAGGGGTCCATCACAAGCTTCGCATTTAAGTAGGTACACTCTTTGGAAGCTTGCATTGGCCAATATCCGCGAGCGTTTAAAGGCCCCAGGAATATATACTGGCCAGAGTTGAAATGACAGTGACCAATAGCCCACAGGGAGAATTAATAGTTACAGGCTAGGTTTGTATTGGCCAAGAGGGTTGAAAAGTACCCGAGGTTGTAATTGGGCAGAGCTGCTAGTGCCACAGCTTGAAAGAGCCGGAACTTGAAAGGGCCAGAGCTCGTGTTGGGCAGAGGTTGAAAGGGCCAGAGCTCGAATTGGCCAGAGGTTGAAAGGGCCAGCGCCCCAGCCGTAGTTGGCTAAGGAGGAGTCGGGAAGAATACCAGCATGACCATTGACCACTGACCAGTAGGCAGCGGCCACAAGACAGAGGGTGCGGAGTTTATGAGTAGGTACACTCTTTGGAAGTGCTCGCTGCGACTTGGATGTAAGTTTGGCCTCGATAGGTTAACAACACATTCCGTGCCATGGTGGCCTGATCTGATGGACAAAGGCGCCCCTTTCCCCTTCCTTTCCCCCAGCTCAGACGCCGGCCAGACTGTCACTGTAGGTACTCCCCTACTTGGACCAGGTCATTTGACCCCAACCGCAGCGCCATCTAGTTACGCTAGAAGATACATAGTGAAGAGACTGTACAATGTACATACATAGGTATAAAGCTGAAAAACAAGCTGAAGAACGAAAGGTGAAGAAGTGAAGACAAGCGACTCCAGGAAGAACGTGAAGAAATTTGGGTCCGCCAGACCAAGAAGAGAGCCGAGATTTATCGGCCTGCCGAACACTGGGCCTCAGCCACGCGAGGAGTATCTGGGACATCGGCAGTGGCTGACATGTATGAACGGGAGCGCCGCAGAAGAGCTAGTGCAAAAAGAGCTAGTGCTATTTGAGCTAGTATCATTAGATAGTGTAGAAAATCGCTAGGTGGTCAACAAGATGTAGTGACAAAACAGCAGCTTACGTATGAAGCTAGTGCTACGAAAGAGCTAGTATTTTGCTTCTACAGTGACAAAGAGCTAAGTGTTCTCAGAAGAGCTTAGGTTACAAAATTGGATAGTGCGGCTAGTGGGAACTTCTATTTTTCTCTGATTATTTTTTGCACTAAAACTAGTTTATAGAAATGGCTAATCATTTTTAATGTTTATGCTGTAATGGCATGGATGCACGATTCTCCCGGAAAATCAGCATGTATCGGGCGTGGTTTTCAGGCAAACCTGACTTTTCGTGTAGGTCAATGTTTTGATCTTGTGGCATTTCGAACTCAAATTTTCAACTTCAGGTACGTTTTTTAGGGGGCGTTGGTACATATAGGGGTGACGGAAGTCTTAAAATCAAACAAAGGAAAAGACAGACTAGATTGTAACGGTTATATTTATCGCAGGAATATTACAAACATTACGTCACAAGGCTGGAGATGTGAATACAAATATTTTAAACCTCGACACCAATTTATTACCAAATTGGCGTTTTAATTAATATCTATATAGAATAAGTGTACAATATTGCCGATAATAATACAACTCATTTTGCTAACGCTTAAAAGATATTGTTCACGTTGGGCGGCTTGAGTCTGGTAGCGACGTGTTGTTGCTGCTTTGAGTAATATAAATATAATTTATATTCAAACCCTACCCAAAACCCATTCAACCCTATATGAACGGCCTCGGAATACATGAAAAACGTGTTAAGAATAAATACAAACTCAAATAGCTAAGAAGTATCAGATCCGCAACGACACAATGCCTCATGATTGAATTTTGAAATGGCTAAAATGATAAACTCAAGCCTCAGTTCTGGCACCAAGCATGCGGTACACCCAAACTTACACGGACTAGCTCTTTGGAATATTGCCGCACTTAGCTTCATTTGTCCACAAGCACGCAAAAACTAGCTCTGTCGTAGCACTAAGCTCATACGACGGCTAAGCTGTTTTATATCACTAAGCCTCTTGAACGCTAGCGATTTTCTACCACTAGACAAAATGTTACCTATGCTCAAATATGCATAGTTCTTTTTCACTAGCTGCTTTATGTCAGTGGACCCGTATGAACCGACTGAAGGCTGAAACACGGGCACGGCGTCGGAGCAGCGTATAAGACGCCATGGAGGAAAACGCCACTCGCGTTGCGACGCAAGATGACTGTCGGCTAACCTGTCATTCGAGGAGCTAATGAACAAGTTTCCTTGGCTGTTTGAGGAAGACGAGGTAAGGATTCTCTAATCCATCACAAGCTTTGCATTTAAGCCCAGTTTCCTGGAATGCCATATCGACAGTAACATGAGTTATTTGGAACTAAGGCGGATAAATTGACTTGTATGGCGTATCTTGATATCATCCAGTCCCTATCAGTGTGTCTGTTTGCTTTCGTATAACGGTTCGTTTTCGTTTACCTGCCTGCCACCTGTCCGTATTAACCCACGAGTTACTGGGGAGGGGCTATTATTAGCCCCCCCCCCCTCCTCCCGTTTTTTGCAATATCTCCCAAACCAGCATTATTATCGTCACCAAACTTTCAGTACCTTTTCTGACATCCATTCTTACACATGCTGCCAAAGAAAATATTAAGGTGATGATTAGCGTCACTAGCGGATCAAGCCGTCTTCTTTCTCGTTTTTGGGGAAGGGGGACTTCCTTGGCGAAAAATGGGACCACTATTTTTTCCGGATGTCTAGGCAGCCTTCACCTGATTGTATTTCGGTATTTTAAGGCTATTTTTTCTCGTTTAGCAAGAAAACAAAAAAGAGCAAAACGCGATACTTCTAGCATATATGCTACGGAATATACACATATAAGTAGAAATAACGTTTACCTCAAACCAACTCGCAGGGACGTCGCCGATAATCTAGCAAAGTGGGGGTCAGCAGAAATGACGAAAATAAGGCGTCTTTGGAACATTTCAATATAGATTTTCATGTTATAGTAGGTACTTAAGTTATTAAGCGTCACGAAGCGTCGCGAAATTTTTATGGGTTTGCCTGATAAAGCCCATAAATATAGGCGGTGGGGCCAGTATGACATGCATGGGTAAAACCAACTTTTAGAAGCATGAGCTAGCGAATTGCCCTTTTAACTTTGAAACCAGTGACAACAATTTTAAATCAGCTATACCAACTTGGAATATTTTTTAGGTCCAAGACCTGGTTCTCTTAAATCAATTGCGCCGCGGAGCGGTGCGCAAATTTTAGTCTTATGCCCTGGATATGCATGCTCATCAATGCGTCACATTGTGTATGATGCGGACCTAAAGAAGGCTATTTTGCGTTTTTTAGCGCGGTAAAAGTGTTAAAACGAACTATTTTGCCCAATGATATAGGAAAGAAGCAGCATAAAAAATAAATGCGCTGAGAAACGGTACGATTCTTAACCTGCATTTAATATATTTTGTATTTAAATTGCGCCGCGGAGCGGTGTGCAAATTTTTAGTTTTATACCCTGGACAACTAAATTCTTACTGTTAATTGTGATAATGACCTGTTATTTCTTTCCATCAAAACTTGTATTTATGGAACAGGGGCAAAGCCATTATATATAATTACCGATCGCTTTTTCTTGTGAGGCTTGATATATATAAATATATTTTTTTTGGGGGGAACAGGCCACTTTATGCCTTGGGGGACATGGCCCTAAATGACCCACCCCCCTCCCTGGATCCATCAGTGCTGGTAAGAGCGTAACTGGTTTCAAAGCAGCAAGAGGCTTTTACGCGACTTTTACGCGCATAAATGGTCCCTGTGTATCTGGAGGAACATGGGGGGATGGCTCGGGGAGATGGTCCTAGCCTGGCCCCCACTATTAATTAGCTCTTCGGTCCAGCAAGTTGGGCACCACTGGAGCAGCTTCCGGGTGCCGATGTATGTTCGCGTCTTTGCGTTCGCGTCACCTTTTTCGGAGCTCAGCAGACTAGCTAGCACGTCCGCCTAAAAGTTTTATATGAAAGAAGTGGGCCCTGGAGCAAGCAATAACTGTCAAAAAAGCCTTTGCCTGAAACTTAATGGATTAAATTTTCCCATTTTAAATTTTGTATAAGCAGTAACACAACTCATGTCATG
>VOPJ01014541.1:0-10750 GCA_014673585.1 Semibalanus balanoides | reverse complement strand
ATTGTCATTTGCTATCTGTTGACGTTTTTAAATTTTATTTTGCTTAAGGAATAGTCTTTATACAGCCTGTTAGAACTTAGCTGATATTTGCGCCAAAGTCGTGTTTAGTGACGTCACTGAATTTGATTTAACTGTAAAAAATGTACTGAAGACGTCAAATTGATGTAGGATCACGTATCCAAAGTTTCGCGTTGATAGCACTGTTCGTTTGTGAGCTATTGTGAAAATATTTGAGGGGGGTTTTTCTCCCCAACTCTAGCCAATGGCGGGTTAATTGCCTATTCAGAGCAAGTAAATGATCTTGTATTTATAATTTTACATACTGAGAAGTAAAATTTACCCATAAGATGATATGACTTCAACTAGCTGAAAAATGTCGGTGTGCTATGCCTGGCCCTGATACCAACTCTTCGATTTTGAAAAAGCGTTTCACTGCTATGTTTTTTTTTTGTTTTTTTTTTTTTAATTGAATGCAAACATTTGTGGATGAGTTACATCCAAATCATGTGATCACCAGGATTTGGACACGCGTCTGCTCACAATCTGTTTCCATATCTCTCCTCTTCATCTGCATATTCCCTTTCGAAGTTGCAAAGTTTCTAAGTCATGTAAAGCAACAGCATTTGTAGTCAATATTAAGTCAACAGAAATTATCATTTGAAAATATCCCGCGAATGACAGCGCTTAATGTCTTTTCTAGAGCTGCTATCTTCTCCGAAACATGAAACTGTCCATGGATTCCAGAAGACAAAGAAGTTCTACAACTTGTGCAGGGAACGCCTCCCAGCGCGGCAACATGTTCTGGAAATGGCAGGTTGGTTTACATGTCTTTGCCAACAGATATAGGAACACACATCAATAAGCTCGACTTCATCCTTGTTCATGATGATTTAAGCAATCATAGAACATTGCTACCTATATAAACATCATGACGCGTATGTCGAAAAGGCATACAGCCGCACGACATCAGTTTTCCACGTCACCTTGATAAAAAAGATAACAAAAAATCGTGTAGCATTTTGCATTCATTCGTGTTGTCCTTGCTGCGTCGTTCTACTCATTAATAATATTCCCTTTGACGAGTTTCAGCCATTTGCATTGTCACATCTGATTAGCGCTTTCCTTTGACATTTTCCTTAGCCTTGAGCGCTACCCGCCCATCCCCTGAGTTCTACCCACCCGCCCTGCCTGACAGTTCTACCCACCGTTCTTCCCTCCACTAAGCTCTACCCCCGACTGCCGGCAGCCGACCACATCCTGCAGGACGTGCTGGGCGGCTTCCGCAGCGCTGCCGACTGGGCAGATCAGCCGGTGCAGCTGACGGAGCTGCTGGTGCAGCTGCACCGGCTGCAGGGCGGCCCCCTGTTCCAGCTACACCGCGCCGTCGACCCGCGCGACCACAGCCGCACGGTGGTGGTGGTGTCGCTGCCAGACTTCGACCCGATGGAGCACGCGGCGGAGAGGAGACACCGGCCCCACGGGGCAGCCAGGGTGAGGGGAGACATCAGGGAGACGCCGGGGATACACTGGGGAGACACTGCGGAGACATCGGGAGACATCGGGGAGACACAGGGGAGACAACGGGGAGACACAGAAGAGACATCGGGGATACATCGGGGAGACATCGGGGAGACACAGGTGAGACAACGGGGAGACACAGGGGAGACAACGGGAAGACACTGGGGAGACATCGGGGAGACATCGGGGAGACACAGGGGAGACAACGGGGAGACACAGGGGAGACAACGGGAAGACACTGGGGAGACATCGGGGAGACATCGGGGAGACATCGGGGAGACACAGGGGAGACAACGGGGAGACACACAGGGGAGACACACGGGGAGACACAGGGGAGACAACGGGAAGACACCGGGGAGACACCGGGGAGACATCGGGGAGACATCGGGGATACACCGGGAGAGACATATTGGTAGAGACATCGGGGAGACACTGGGGAGACATCGGGGAGACATCGGGGAGACATCGGTGAGACATCGGGGAGACACTGGGGAGACACTGGGGAGACATCGGGGAGACATTAGAGAGAAACCGGGGAGACACCAGAGTGAAAGGGAGAGGAGACTTACTGTCCGTCTGGTGAATTATCATGTGGTAATTGGTATATGCATAATGTTGAATGCCCAAAAGCGGCCGTTTTGCTTGTTTACTGTGTTGAGTTCCGATTAGGCAAAGGAGGTAATGTCTCTACAAATGATAGTAATGTCGGGTTATGGAGACAATAGCCATTTCAGCCATGTAATCTAGCCAAAAAATGAAAATTTTGTGCAAGGTCTTTGCATGAAAATAACTATTTGCTATTTTACAGGCAAAATTGATCTTACCACACCAATATGGATTAATTTCTCAAAAAATGACAGAGGAGACTGAAATATATTGTTGATTGATCACATTTGACATATAAACATTCCTACCGAAGCTATTTCAAGCTTAAGTTAACAAGCGACGCGTTCCGCGCTTTTAACGACCGGTACTCTCAAACAGGGACTATCATGGGCTGGGTGCACCCATGGGTGCTCACTCAATTCTTCCAATGTCTGGGTTGGGTATGCATTTTTTGACTTTTCATGGGTACTGGGCGGGCATGGGTATGACAATTTAGGAATAATGTCGCTAAGAGTTATTTTTTACTGAACAACAGATGTTTAACCAGTGAATATGTTTTTTATATATAGGGACACTTAAACAAGTAGGACTTTGCTAAGGTAATAGTTGCGAATTTTGTGAAAAATAATGATCTGCCTTAGCTGAATGGGCCCTAATGGGCCATGGCGTTATCAATATTATGGAATTTGAATGGTCTGGTCTGGGCCTGGGCTTGATGTTCATGGGTTTCGCTGGGTTTGGCTTGGGGTGTTGGGCACCCATGATAGTCTCTGCTCTCAAAACTACTTAGTATGGGGGAGTGCCCAATTGCGCCCCCTAAGCGAAAAACACGTTCATGTGCTTAGCATATACGTCTGTGAATAATAAAATGAGGCTTCAGTACGCGATCCGGGACATTTTCTAGCCAAAATAAACTCATCATTTAACAATCGGATCACTTTGTATGGTAGCTGTAGGATTTTCGCAGGACCCTTGCAAAAGGCGCATATAGGGCACAGCGTGCCCTAATTGCACCATGACCGGGCGCATTTAGGTGACCTACTTTTCCAATGTTATTTAACATTGTTATTGGACTTTGCAAATAAACGAAATAAAACCGTTCGGTTTCACATTGTGTGTGTAAGTTATGTTTGAACGAAGTTTCACCGTACCTAGATTTAATGTGGGAAAAGGTTGTGTTTAAAGTCTCACAAGGCCAAATACCATGAGGTTATTACCACCGGTTCAAATACCACGGGTGTGCCTTAAATGCGCCATGGCGCAAAGTGCTATTATAGTGCACTGGGCGGGCAAGTATGGTATGGCGCGATTCGGAATTCACTGCAAGTCGGGAAAACAGCAAATATGGTGGACATGTTTAGTTTTGAATGTGGCTTTTTGTTCAAAAGGATTACAAATGCATTGCTAATCCTAATGCAAGCCACTTCAGCTTCTTTCTACAGGGATGTTCACAAAAAACTGACACATTTGATTTATAATTATCGTGCAAACAAGTGCTCCAGGCATGGAGGTTTCGAATACCACAAAATGCAGAATTTCATGGAAATTTATTCAGCACACGTCCTGAGCACACCTCTCCTACTTCCAAGTCGATACAGGACATGTTACGGATGGCGTCCGTTTCGGGCGACGCACAGCTCTGCCCACCGCCCGGAAGCGTTCTTTGCCCTCTTCGGGCACGTGTCGGCGGAGAGGGCTTGCCATCAGCTCCCACTTAGCCCTCTTCAAACTTGCTCGTCAGGGTTCGTGGTTCTTCTTTAAGACCCATCCTTCAGGGTGTCCCCACAGAAATAGTTCGCGGGGGACTGAGGTTCGGGGGAGTTGGCCGGCCAGGGGTGGGGTGTTGCAGCAGAGATCACGCGCGCCCCGAAGTGCTCCTGATCCGCTGGATGGCTCGCGGCTGTCGCATGTGGGGTTCGCGCCATCCTGCTGAAACCACTGGGGTAGCTAGTATCGCGCATCTCTGCTGCATGGCCGTCAGGAACCGCTTGACGATGCAGCGGTATATTTCTGCATTCACTATCTGCGTGCGGCCGGCGTGGTCCTCGAACCAGAAGGGGCCGATGATGCCCGAGCAGCTGACGGCGCACCATTTCAATGCACTTCAATGCACTTCAATGTCTACAGTCCCTACTAGAAGAAACTTCTTCGTTAAGCTCAAAATTGTGTTTCGGGCTGGAGCTGTCCTTGCCTTAAAATGGGCTTCGGAAATTTATTTGGGCTTACATGAGAGACTCAGTCACCAAGTGAAATTCGACGATTTTAACTTTTGCCTTGTTACTGAAGGCCCCCTTGTTGCTGATTAAAATCACCAACCTGGCCAAAATTTCCATTTCACGAGCTTTTCATTTGGCATTATGCATCGATAATGTTAATGCCTCTAGATTGCCACAAAACCGTTTACAAATGTGTCAGTGTTTTGTGAACAACCCTGTACTGCACAATAAAACATAACAGTTCATTAAACATGCATGTTCCAGATAAGAAAACACAACATTTCGAAAAATTACTTCTTTAAAGCGACAACTGACCTTTGCTTGGCGACAGCAGACCGGAATATAATGAGTTAGTGATGGTGATCAATAATATGCACTAAAAAATCATATAGGGCTGACATTTTTCGAGATATTAACATGGGCGGATTTAGGAAAACTGGCGCAGTTTGGGCACTCTCCCCTACTTGGTAACGAATTTGGGTCCTCACCGAAATTCGTGGTTTGCTTTTTGAAGAAATGGTATGGTCTTGCGTTTAAAACATCCAAGACGTTGGTTTAGAAGACGTTCAAATAGTTTGCATGCACAGTTTGTAAGATAAATCGGACGATAGCTAGCTGGATTACTTTTTTCTGGTTTAAAAATAGGGATGATGAATGAATGTAGCCAGGCCTTAGGAAGACAGTCGTTATTCATGCTTGATTTAGACAACTTAGCAGAGTTTGGAGTGATGTGGAGGAGAGGTGTGCTCGTGGCGACTCCTGACCTCGGCCGGAGTCGTGTTATGCGGTATTGCGGTACAGTCTATCTGCCAGAACGTCGTGTCATGCGGTACAGTCTATCTGCCAGAACGTCGTGTCATGCGGTACAGTCTATCTGCCCAGAACTCATTGCCACTGCGGTACAGGTCTATCTGCCAAAACGTTCGTGTTTTTTTTTTTTCATCGGTTACAAGTCTATCTGCCAGAACGTCATGGCCATGCGTACAGTCTATCTGCCAGAACGCATGTCAGCGAATACAGTCTATCTGCCAAACGTCGTCCCGTCGCCATGCGTACAGTCTAACTGCCAGAAACGTCACATTGCCATCGTACAGTTATCTGCCAGAAACGTCGTTGTCATGCGGTAACAGTCTAATCTGCCAGAAAACTCGTGGTCATGGCGGTACAGTCTAATCTGCCAGAACGTCCGTGTCATGCGGTACAGTCTATCTGCCAGAACGTCGTGCCTGCGGTACAGTTATCTGCCAGAACGTTCGTGTTCATTGCGGTACAGTCCTATCTGCCAGAACGTCATGCCAGCGGTACAGTCTATCTTGCCAGAACGTCCAGTCAGTGCGTGTACAGTCTATCTTGCCAGAACGTCATGTCATGCGGTTTACAGTCTATTCTGCCAGAACGTCATGTCATTGCGTACTCTATCTGCCCAGAACGTCATGCCATGCGGTACAGTCTATCTGCCAGAACGTCCATGCCATGCAGTTACAGTCTATGTTCTGCCAGAACGTTCATGTCATGCGGTACAGTCTATCTGCCAAGGAACGTTCATTGCCATGCGGTACAGTCTATCTGCCCAAACGTCGTGTCATGCGGTACAGTCTATCTGCCAGACGTCGTGTCATGCGGTACAGTCTATCTTGCCAGAACCGTCATGCATGCTGGTACAGTCTATCTGCCAGAACGTCGTGTCATGCGGTACAGTTCTATCTGCCAGAACGTCGTGTTCATGCGGTCAGTCTATCTGCCAGAAAGTTCGTGTCATGCGGTACCAGCTAATCTGCAGACGATGTGGCCATTGCGGTTACACAGTTCTATCTTGCCAGAACGTTCATTGCCATCGGGTACAGTCTATCTGCCAGACGTCGTTCATGCCGGGTACAGCTGATCTGCCAGAACGTCGTGTCATGCGGACAGTCTATCTGCCAGAACGTCGTGTCATGCGCGGTACAGTCTATCTGCCAGAACGTACGTGTCATGCGGTACAGTCTATCTGCCAGAACGTCATGCCATGCGGTACAGTCTATCTGCCAGAACAGCACTCTGCCGGCACTGGCCATTGGGCAACAGGTCCATTCAAGGCTTCAGCGCTCTCTAAAGTATAATTTTAGTATTTTTAATTTGATCAAAAAATAGTCTAGCATATATCCCTACTTAATGCAGAAGTTCCGATAAACTATCGCTGCATAACTTGAATGCTGAGATCATCAAACTTTTCAACTTGTCTGTAAACTGGTCTTTCTTCAGCCCTCATGACTTCGGAAGCTGTAAAAGCCACTCTGTGCCGTCGCTAATGCCACTTTAACGTTACTGGGATCACCTATGACGTCACTGCACCGCCTATGACGTCACTGTCGACACCTACTGACGTCACTGAAGCCACCTCCACTTACAGACCTGCTGATTTCAGCGGTCTCCGTGGCTGACGCGCCACCCTGCACGGCCACTCCGTCACCGCCGACGCGTCGATTCGGCCACTGCGGTGCCGTCGGAACCGACGGACCATGACAGAGGAACGGTGGCCGACCAGGAAGGGGCCTCAGCTACCCGCTACACCAGCGCGCGGTTCTTCAGTGCGCTCAAGGTGACGCCTGTTGGGGTGATGTATGGCGGGTTGGATGTGATTGGAATTGGGTCGTTTACTTTGTTTTGAATCAGGAAGACGAGGAAGGGGTAAATGATGCTGTATTGCATGTTGTGTGCAGTTGTTCCATTTACAAGAAGATTTATTTTCCAAGTGCATTTTTCAATGTAAAAACTATGAGATTTTGTAGGTATGTCTCTTTTTGCACGCTGACAATGCCACTTGGCGTCAAATTGCGTGCATCATTTGCCATTTGGTTACCATTTTAATTTTACTGCGCACACTGCACTGTGCAGTCGAAACGCACTTGTTTCCCCAGTACAAAAAAAAAATGAGACCACTTACTTTCTTGCAACAGCCTGTTTACCCAATATGTCTGACAAATACTCCTGCGAATCGACTGACATATGTGCCATTATAACATATATTACGTTTTTGGTTATACAAAAGTGAGGAGGTCATAACGAAACCTTATTGGGCATACGTTAGACCACATTTGGAGTATTGTGTTCAAGCCTGGTGTCCAGCATAAGAGAGATTGCTGGAAATTAAAGTACATACATACCTAACAGAGAAGGGATTACGTCATGAGCACTTGTGGGATTATGCTTTATTAGGCAGTGTAGAAAGTAAAATCGTTTGAGAAGGATGCGCTTTGGTGAAAGAGGATGTGCATTGTGAAACCTAGATGGGCCCAAAAGGCTCTTTGATACACTTTTCTTTTATGTCTAGTGACCTGATTGTGAATGTGTTACTGACCTACTGAATGTTTAAATACGTCTCCTCGCATACTGAATAAGTCTTTTTGCAAATCTGTTTCAGAAAGCTGTCGTCTTTGAACACATTAACGAATCGATGGATCTCTTCAGGACGAACATTGCCAAAAGCAATAAGTCGGAGTTTTACACAGAAGAGGGCATGCTTGCCGATTGGAACGAAATGCAGCAGTTTCTGTACAACTTTTCAAGGGTGAGACTTTAACAGTCCTGCAGTTACGAGTTCCAGTTAAGCAACTGTTGTTAGTAGGTTCTTCTCACTCCCTAGGTCACAAATAAATGCCATTGATATTGATTATGAACTATGATGCAGAGTATTCATAACCGCATGCAGCAATCACGAAACTTTGAGTTACAGTATAAACGTGTAATCTTTCTCGCCATCTTTCGCAAGTGCATTGAGTGAAAAAAAAAACTGTGTATGTTGATTATTTACTTTCGCAGACAACCACTTGTTCAGTTGAGCAACATTATTAATGCACTGATTGACCATACGATACACCAAAGAACTGGTATAGATCTACACTGTCATGGTGTCTGTAACATGATATCATAACGATGCTGTCTGTTGTCTGACAGATGATATCATAACGATGTTGTCTGTTGTCTGACAGATGATATTCATAACGATGTTGTCTGTTGTCTGATATATCATAACGATGTTGTCTGTTGTCTGACAGATGATATTATAACGATGTTGTCTGTTGTCTGAGGAATCATAACGATGTTGTCTGTTGTCTGACAGATGATATTATAACGATGTTGTCTGTATGTGCTAACAATATTATATTATAACATGTTGTCTGTTCCTGAGATATCATTAAGCGATGGCATGTCTGTTGTCTGACAGATGGATCATAACGATGTTGTCGATTTGTCTGACAAAATGATGAGTGACTGCATCGTATAACGAGTGTTTGTCTGTTGTCTGATGATATCATAACGCATGTTGTCTGTTGTTGAGATATCATAATCTATGTTGTCTGTGTCTGACAATCGATATCATAACGATGTTGTCTGCTTTGTCTGAGATATCATAACGATGATTGTGCTGTTGTCTGTAGATGATATCAGAACGATGTGTCTGTTCGTCTGACAGCATGAATTCATACGATTTGTCGTTGTCTGACCAGATGATATCATAAACGAATGTTGTCTGTTGCCTGTCTGAGAGTATTTATAACGATGTGTCCTGTTGTCTGACAGATGATATCATAAACGATGTTGTCTGTGTCTGACAGATGATATTATAACGAGTTTCTGTGTTGAGATATATATGGTAAACGATGTTGTCTGTCTGTCTGCAGGATATCATACACGATGTCTGGTCTGTTGTCTGACAGATGATATATAACTTATGTTGTCTGTTGTCTGAGATATCATAACATGTTGTCTGTATTGTCTGCACCAGATTGATATTCATAATACGATGTTGTCGTTAGTCTGACAGATGAATTGATACCGTATGTGGTGCGTTGTTCTTGATATATACATTAACGATGTTGTCTGTTGTCTGACAGATGATATTATAACGATGTTGTCTGTTGTCTGAGGAATCATAACGATGTTGTCTGTTGTCTGACAGATGATATTATAACGATGTTGTCTGTTGTCTGACAGTGATTCTGTCTTATAACGATTGTCTGCTGTTGCCGCGTCTGAGATATCATAAACGATGCTATGTCTGATATCTAGACTCTGAATGTATAGATATCATAAAACGATGTTGTCTGTTGTCTGACAATATGATATAATATAACGATGTTGTGTCTGTTGTCCTGACATATGATATATTAATAACGATGATTGTCTACGTGTGTTCGTCTGAAGACTCACGACGATTGTTGTCTCTGTTGTCTGAGAGCAGGTGGATATGCCAATATCCGATGTTGTCTTTTCTGTGGTGCTCTGACAGAATTGATTATTCGTAATAAACGCGATCGTTTGTGTCTTGTTATAGTCTGACATATTCATAACGATGTTGTCGTTGTTGACAAGATTGATATCTTAACGATGTGTCTTTATGTGTCTGAGATTACATAACGAATGTTGTTCTGTGGTCTGGATGATTTTACATAGATAGCGTGTTCTGTGTCATGTTGTCTGACAGATGATATCATAACGATGTTGTCTGTTGTCTGAGATATCATAACGATGTTGTCTGTTGTCTGACAGATTATGCCAACGCACGGTGAGCAGGCGGAGCTGGAGATTAACAGTCAGCTGCAGTGCCAGTACTCCATCACGGTGGAAGAGCTGCTGGGCCTCGACTTTCCATCGGTAAGTGTCAGTGCTCCATCACAGTGAAGGAGCTGGGCCTCGACTTTCCATCGGTAAGTGGCAGTGCTCCATCACAGTGGAGGAGCTGGGCCTTGACTTTCCATCGGTAAGCGGCAGTGCTCGATCACGGTGCAGGAGCTGGGCCTCTACTTTCCATCGGTAAGCGGTCAGGTGACTTTGTGTCTCTTTGTATTTCTACTATCTTCACAAGGATAGGTCTGTAAAGAGATGGTGAGTGCCGTGGGTTCTTAAGTCACAGCTTTTTGCCGCTGTTCATTTTTGTTTTCATATTTTATGTGCATACTTCGCTAAGGTGCTTTTTATGTGCTTCGCTATCAGGAAATGTGCTTGCACTTTCCTGCGCTAGCTTTTCTGTGCGAAGAACGCGTTTGTTTGCACTCACCCTACATATTGTATGAAGTGTCTCGTTTCTCGTTTTACGCATCACTGATGTGAACGTGTTATCGTAACAGTAACGAATTTCTAGCATCCCATTCCGATGGTTTCTCAATATGGTCAACACAGAAGGGAATCCTGTTACCAGTAGCGCACGCAGGATTCCATTTCGGGGGGGGGGGGTCAGAGCACTAAGAGCGGGCCCCCTTGTATGTGGGCCCCCACCCGTTTTTTGAAAACTTTGCAGATTTCGGTTACTTGCTTTTTAGCGGGCCCCCTAAAACATGGGATCTGAGACATGAAAATTGTCTTGTCAATCTAGAGCTCAGCAACGTTCCAAAAATGGGCGGGGGGGGGGGGCAGAGGCATTATGAAGTCGA
>VOPJ01014540.1:0-21990 GCA_014673585.1 Semibalanus balanoides | reverse complement strand
GCTGACAGGCCCTCTGCTAACTTACAAACCAAGCAAGATAGAGCAACGCAAAAAAAGGTTTGTTGCCTGCCATGCGAGGAATCTAATGGTATACAATTTTTAGGTTTCAGGTCAACGGATGACCTTCCAGGTCTAGTGAATGGCCTCAACTCGACCACTTCCAGAATAACGATTTTGCTTCGTCAGAAAATCTCAAAATTATAAATTGATAAATGCAAACAAAAACACGTTCTTTCACCAGTTTCGGCTCTGAAATACAGAAAATGTGTTTATATGTTCGTATCTGGTCAACAAAGTAAAAAAAGTTATTTAAAAATGACGTTACAAGTTTCTTATATTTAAGAAGCCATCATTCAGTCAAAAATAGAGATATTGTTTTGAATTTTGGTTTGTGTATTGTTTATAATCAGTTCTCTCACATTTTTTTTACATCTGTGATTTTTTATTTTACATCACCTTGCCTTACACTATCGGGAATTTTGAAAGGCACAAGCCTGTAGGACTGTAGGTCCCGTTCTCATCGAGCTCGTTACAGGGGATCAAGTCTCAGTCTTGGATGGGAATTTGGTACGTGATATGGGCCCAGTGTTGGTCAAGTCGGAATTTGAAGAGGTTGAGGGACGAGGCCTCCACAACCGACTGGGGTAGCGAGTTCCAATCGTTGATGGCGCGGACGCTGTGGACATGTCTTCGGGCTCTCGACGATGCGTCTTGAATTTTGCAGTGATTTTCCCCATTTTTTAAAACTTTTTTGGGGCTGAAAACCTAAAATTACGGATTTCAATAATAACTTCCTTAAAGGCTATCTCATTTTTATATTTTCCGTTTTCCGTTTGTTATTTGCTGCAAAACTCTATTTTCTACGATTTTTAAAAACATTTATAGTTTTGTCACGAACATGACGTCATTAAAACGTCATTTTTTCCCAAACAACTTGACCAATTTCAGTGAATTTTCAACAGCATACGTATCATTTATGTAAACTCGGCTACTGCAAATTTAAGGAAAATACGCCGCATGTGTAGGAAGTTATTCAAGAAACACCTCATGGGGGCCTCTCAGCCCCCCCCCCCCGTAGGGCGAGGGTTAAATTGTCTGATATGTAGACGCTAGTTTGATATATCTGATATTATGTTGGTAGACCTACTCTACCAACATAACATCAGATATGTCTTGTGTCTAACAACTGATGATTCAGTTTGAACATAAATTGTATTGTATGCTGTTTCCAATCAACTACCAATGACACAATTTTTTTTCCAGGGACTGTGAAGTTCAAGATCCAAGCAAATCAACATGGATATTGATGAAGTTTACTCCCACATTGGAGAGTTTGGACCAATGCAAAAGAAATATGTCCTTGGCATATGTTTATCTAGTTTTTATATAGCATTTATCAACCTTAACCTGGAGTTTGCAGGTTAGTTTCAACACGTCCTGGCTAGGACAATGTTTGTTGGACAATCTGACAATGTTTGTTTGCTGTTTGTTTTATGGGTTTATTAGGAAAACACAATTAATGATAGCTGATGTTACTATTTTCTTAAAAAGCAATTTTCCATTACATTATTCAAGTTTTTATACCATGGTAGCTTTAAAGGGTTCACCTTTTTAAAGGGTTCACCTTTTGAAAGTTCACCTTTAAGGGTTTTAAACTTAGATAGCAGATTTGTAGAGCAGATCTAGAAAAATGTAGTCGTGGTGGTGAAAAATTGCCTCTCTACCCTGAGCAATTTGGACACAGGGCTAGTGGGGCTTTTTAAGAAGAAAGAAGCTTTTGGACACGAAAGACTGCCCTTTGAACCGAAACCACCCCAAAACTTCTTCTCAAAGGGGCCCGACTATTTTCTATATAGTCCTGTGTCAAACTACTTAACGAAGCGGGTTTTTTCTTCTACCGAACCCATTTTTCGATCTGGTCTACAAATCTGCTATCTCAGTTCAAAACCCCACGCCAGAGGCGAACTTTAACTTGCTAGCAATTTAATGTTCGTTTATTTTAAGAAATGCAAATATGATTTTGCTATAATTTAGCTGAAATGTATGACATTGTGAATAGCTGCTACATTTTGATCTATGTACTTACTTTGTAGGCACCATGAGAGTTTGTGACAAGAAGTTCTAATGCTCATCTTTTTTCCAGCTTTTTCTCCTGATTTTTTCTTGCTACCAAAAGGATGACATTACTACTCCACTTCTAAAACAAGTGTCCAAACAATGAGGCCGCAAAATGTGCAGACATCAAATACCACTCCAACTATACCACGCTCGTCACTGAGGTTCAGTACAGATGGTGTCTTTGGTCATGGGTGAGCTTACATTGTTAATGTTGTATGTGCTAGCATCATTACATATTGTATTAGATCTGACCTTGCTATGATATATGTATATTGCTGTTACCGCTCAGGAAAGCCTACCACAGAACAGATGCCATTATGTTTCAGCTCTTTGTATTGATATTGAGAATCAAATAATGTCACACAGACAAATCCAATGGAAATAATGGTCACTTCAAGTGCCGCGTCATTCTTCTCTTGTTTGCCCCTGTGTTGCTTTGAATAGTGCAATATTACCTCACATTGCTCCTTAGTCCTTTATGGTCACTAATAGCCATGGGTGGAAGAGTCTTCATTGGCATTTGTAATTGGTGATGGCAAGTATTCACTACTTTAGTTCCCAGTTATCGGTATATAAGTCACATGTTTGACTAATGTTTCACATTGTTTGAAAATGCACCAAAGAATCCTACTAGCTCTGTCCCTCTCCCCTCTCAGTTCCTGTCCTGTGTTGTGCTGGGATATGGTGTGTGACTAGTGATTGTCATCCAAGGATCAATACCGGTTAATCCTCTGCCCTTGTGTACAGTGGACCTGGTTGTGGCCAGATCTGCCTGTATTACCAGTGGACCTTGTGGTGGGCCAGATCTACCCCGTGTTACAGTGGACCTGGTGTGTGGACAGATCTACCCCGTGTTACAGTGGGACCTGGTGTGTGACCGATGTACCCTGTGCTCAGTGGGAACCTGGTGTGTGACCAGATCTACCCTGTGTTGCAGTGGACCTGGTTGTGACCAGATCTGCCCTGTGTTACAGTGGAGACCGGTGGTGTGTGACCAGACTACCACGTGTTACAGTGGGACCTGGTGTGTGACCAGATCTGCCCTGTGTTACAGTGGGACCTGGAGTGTGACCAGATCTACCCTGTGTTCAGTGGGACCTGGTTGGACCAGTCTGTTCTGTGATATACCTGGGACTGGTGTGTGACCAGATCTACCCTGTGTTGCAGTGGACCTGGTGGGTGGTGACCAGGTCTACCCTGTGTTAGCAGTCGGACCTGGTGTCGTGACCGATCTATCCCTGTGTTAAGTGGGACGCCTGGTAGTGTGACCAGATATACCCTGTGTTACAGTGGACCTGGTGGTGATACCAGAATCCTAACCTGTGTTGACAGTGGGACCGGTGTGTGACCAGATTCTGCCCTTGTCAGTGGGACCTGGTGCTGCTGACCAGATCTGCCCTGGTTACAGTGGGACCAATCTCACCCGTGTTACAGTGGAGACCATGGTGTGTAACCTTGGTCTGCCCTGCATGGTTACAGGGGACCTGGTGTGTGACCAATGGACCCCTGTTACGTGGACCTAGTGTGTGACAGAACTACCCTGTGTTGCCAGTGGGACCTGGTGTGTGACCAGATCTGCCCTGTGATTACAGTGGGACCTGGTGTGTGACCGAGATCTCCCTGTTTACAGTGGGACCAGATCCTACCCCGTGTTACAGTGGGACCTGGGTGTGATCAGATCTACCCGTGTGTTTACAGTGGGCCTGGTGTTGTGACCAGATCTACCCTGTGTTACATGGACTTGGTGTGTGACCAGATTTACCCTGTTGTACAGTTGGGACCTGGTGGTGACCAGATCTACCCCGTGTTACAGTGGGGACCTGTGTGTGATCAAATCTGCCCATGTTGTTACAGTGGACCTGGTGTGTGCCAGATCTGCCCTGTGTACAGCGGACCTGGTGTGTGACAGATTTTCTACCCTGTGTATACAGTGGACCTGGTGGGACCAGATGGACCCTGTGCATACAGTGGGACCTTGGTGTGTGACCCAGATCTACCGTGTTACAGTGACCTGGTGTGGGACCAGTGTAGCCTGTGTACAGTGGGACCTGGTGTGTGACCAGGTCTGCCCTGTGTTACAGTGGGAACCTGGGGTTGACCAGATCCTACCGTGCTTACAGTGGACCTGGTGTGTGATAAGAGGTCTGCCCTGTGTACAGTGCGGAAACTGGTGTGTGACCAGGCGTTACCGTGCCAAGGCCAGCCAGTCGGTATACATGGCCGGCCTATTGCTGGCCGCACCGCTGATGGGTCCGCTGGCTGACCGGATCGGACGTCAAACGCACCATGTCATCTGTCTGCTGGCGCTGACGGCTGGTCTCGGAGCAGTATGGCGGGCCGCCCCGAACGACATATTCGTCATACTCCGGTGAGGCGGCCTTCTGCTCCTTTTCCCGACTGACTAGGGGGTAGTGGGGAGGGGTTTAGCTACTGACGGGAGACAGCGAACTATCTGGCAAGTCCTGCTTTATATGCAATATCTGCATTCAAAATGCCACAGACTAACCATTCGTGTGCCAAGTGTTCTCCGAGTAGCCAGGGAAGTGGAGGGGTTACATTGACGGGAGATGGCTCCTGTTCCATGACTGACCAGGGGAATGGGAGGGCTACGGTACACGGGAGAGGGTACTATGTTCTTTTTTGATCGGGAAAGTAGGGGATCCTGCAAGGAAACTGGCCCTGTTCCCCAAATGACCAGGGGCAGTGGGTCAGTGCTGGAATTTTCATTTCAGGACCTGGTCCAGGAGAGCAAAATGACTGGCAGATTGAGAGCAAATTTATGACATTTTCAGTCCATTTTCATTTCCAAAAATGTCCAATCTTAATGTTTTCAAAAGACAGCTGATTTAGGTCAATATCCATGTGCATTGCAGAGCTGGTTGCACTGTTGAGTGTTGATGGCTCATTGTCCAGTATCTGGTAAAAAAGCTAGCTGACTTTTTTAATATATTTGCTTACGTGTAACAACAGACACTGCTTTTTTACTGGCACACCAAATGAGTGTGCTTAACCTGCAAAATTGCATTAAAAAATGTGGGCAGTAATACATGAAAAGAGAGTAAATGTTTAAAGAGAGCAAAATCTTGTGGACCTTCAAAAGACCAGAAAATGACCAAAATTTCAACATTGCAGTGGGTACTTGGGATTTTTGAGGCATTTAATATTTCTTGCAACAGGAGATGTAGAGTAAATTTTATGACATTCAGTTTGGTTGACTCGGGTCGGGCGATGTCTGACAGCGCTCGTGAGACTCACTATGTTACACGTGTGTCGCTTCTCTGTCGTTCTGACCGCCACCTCGGTTCCCGCCGCCCAGCACTGTTGGTGGTGTCACGGCGGAGTCCTGAGACGGACAGAGAGTACAGTAAGGCGCACCGGCACCACCCTGCCTCGTCCGTTCCCGCCGCCCAGCACTGTCGGTGGTGTCACTGTGGAGTCCTGAGACGGACTGAGTGAGGCGCACCACCCTGCCTCGTCCGTTCCCGCCGCCCGCACTGTTGTGTGGCACGGTGGAGTCCTAAGACGACTGAGTGAGGCGCCCATCCTTCCTTGTCGTTCCCGCGCCCAGCACTGTGGTGGTGTCACCAGGTGGAGCCCTGAGACAGACTGATCGAGGCGCACCCCCTGCTCGTCCGTTCCCGCCGCCAGCACTGATATGGTTGTGTTGTCACGGTGGAGTCCTAGAGTGTGCGGACTGGCAGTGAGGGCACTACCCTTGCCTCGTCCGTTCCCGCGCCCGACTGTTGGTGTGTGTCACGTCGTAGCCCTGAGACGACATTGAGTGGAGGCGCACTCACCCTGCTCGTCCGTTCCCGCCGCCAGCACTGTTGGGTGTCACGTGGAATTCCTAGAAGGACTGATGGGAGGCGCACTACCCATGCCTCTCCGTTCCCGCCGCCCGCACTGTTGGTTGGTGTCACGTGGACCCTGAAGACAGACTGAGTGAGGCGCACCACCCTGCCTACGCCGTCCCGCCCAGCACTTGTGGTGTCACGGTTGGAGTCCTGAGACGGCACTGACGTCGAGCGCAACCACCCGGCCTCGTCCGTTCCCCGCGCCCAAGCACTGTATGAGTGATGGTCACGGTGGATCTGAGACGGACTGAGTGAGGGCACCACCATTGCCTTGTCCGTTATCCCGCCGCCCAGCACTGTTGGTGGTGTCACGGTGGAGCCCTGAGACGGACTGAGTGAGGCGCACCACCCTGCCTTGTCCGTTCTGACTGCGCTGTGAACCCTGCGATCAGAGGTGCCGCTTCCTCCCCACCTTCCCAGGTGTTCCGTCCGCCTTCTACTGCTCATGCAATTTTTTCGTGTTGTGTTTTGCTTTTTTAGTTTGGATAGGTTTCTGATTGTGTGACGCTTATATGAAATGTCGTTTGTTTTGCAACCAAAATTACTTGTATCTGTAATCTTTATGCATTTATGCTTAACAGTAGTGATGCTAGACGCTGATATTGTATCGCCTGCATTGGTGTTGTACGCTGATATAGGTAGGCAATGCGGTGTGCTCAGAGTACGGACACGCGGTACTGCTCGTGTCATTGGTCTCTTATGCTTCTTAAATAGGTAACTTACTTCCCTTTGAAGTACATTTGTGTTCCTGATAATCGATTAATACACCACTTGCTGAGGAAAAGAGACGAAGACTTCGTGTTACAATCAGGCAACACAAGCATGATTAAACAGATAAAGCCTCGTACTGACTAGGGCACAGCAAGTGACAAAGTGATCCGAGCCAAGTGACTGTCTGAAAAGCCTGGCAATTACTGTAATGAATAATTATTCCCCAACGATCACGGCGTCATCTACGACACTCACCTTCCCAGTTCCACTGTTCAGCTGATCTAGACTATCAGTCTAGTCTGGCTGATCTAGTCTGTTTGTCTAGTTTGGCTGATCTAGTCTGAATCTAGTCTGGCTGATCTAGTCTGTGTATAGTCTAGTCTGTTCAGCTGATCACTCGCTAATATAGCTCAGTGTGTTCCCTGGGCGCGCCGTTGCACCTTAGAGGCCGGTTACTCCATGACCTGTTTAGCACTAGCCGTGTGGGCTCATCAACTGTGTGCGCTTCTTGTTCTGCTTGTCGTCTGCTGAATTTCTACTGGTACTGGACTTGTGCACTACGAACAACTGGTACAACTTTTGTAACGCCTATAAAGGCTCTCGCAACAGTACATTTTCTTCCAATTGGAATCGCTATGTTTATCGGTATGTGTTTCATCAGACCCCTTTAACAAGTCTTCACCACTCCTCCTTTCTCCCTTTTCATGCCTCATCATTCTCCTCTTCCTGTCTCGTTCTGCCTCTTCACGCCACCCGTGCACACCACCTCTCCATCTTCCCATTGCCCCCCCCCTCCCCCTGCCCGACTGACCCCCTCTCCCACCATCACCTCCTTTGCGCCAGGTTCGTCTCGGGCTGCTTCACGATCGGCATCATCCTGTCGTCGTTCGTGCTCGTCTCGGAGATAGTTGGCGGCGCGCAGCGGGCCTTCGTCGGGAACCTGATCAGTGCGCTGTTCGCTCTGGGCATCCCGGCGCTGGCGCTGGCCGCCGCTCTGGTTCACAGCTGGCGCCACCTATACCTGCTTATGACGATACTCGGCTGTGCGTACTTCTTTTTGTACTTGTGAGTACCAGCTGCGGAGTGTGCTGCTGGTTTGTTGAGTGGGGAGTGTTGCTAGTACACTAGTCTATATGACGACGAAACATAACCCAGGAAATTTAACGAATGTGATGTTATTTACATGTATTACATTTACGTCTTTATTACATTTATGTTGAGTTTATTCAGCATGATTAGTAGCTTTGCAGTGTGCATACTCCTGTTTTGCAACAATATTGTAGAGTTATAGGGCCCATTGCCATCCTCCCAAGAAACTCCAAGACGTAAGCTCTGACCGCTTCTTTGTCTTGCTGCACCAACCCCATACCAATTGTAACGACCCCGTGCAAATAAACCGCCTGTTAGCCTTGCACTGTACGCTGGTCCCACTGCCCGTCCCTGGCCACACGGTTGTTGAAGCCTTGCTTGCCATGCCGGTTTACCGCCGCCCGCCCCTGCAGCTACCTGCCGGAGAGTCCGCGCTGGCTGCTTGCAGTCCGGCCCGACAGGAGGCGGCTCTGCGGGTGCTGCCAGGCACGACGCGTAAACCGGAGCCAGTCTCCGCGGGCGTGGGACCCTGCATCCAGCGCGCCCCGCCCCGCCGCCGACTGGGCAATGTGGCGGAGGGTATCACATCGCTGTTCAAGTACAGGAAGGTGGCTACCTGGACCCTGGTCATGATGTTTTCCTGGTGAGCAGTGGCAAAGACGGATGGGAGGGGGAGAGAAGTGGTGTGGGTTTCTCACTGACTGATGATACATGGGAGCTTCTACTCGAAATGTTCTCAGAAATTCCTATCAGTCGGGATTTTCGATTCGTGTCTGGGTTATCAGGGTATGAAGCAAAACAATATATCCAGGGTTTGAGTCGGTTGCGATACGCTTCTCTGTCCTGGAAACATCATGATATCAGACCAAAATCTCACTATTTTTTGTGTAGTCATTTCACCGTCCTTAACTCACTTGCTTCATCTGCTTGTATTGCTAACATTACTTATGGCATGCGTTGTTTTGTTTGGTTCGCCATCAACCTGCGTGTCTGTGACCTGACGGTGGTACCAGCTCCAGACTCTGATATCCCCCTCCCTCACTCTGCCCTGTCCTGCCCGTTCGTCAGGTTCGTCAACAACCTGTGCTACTACGGCCTGACGGCGGCGGCGGCCACCATGGGCAGCGACCGCTTCTCATCGGTGGCGCTCAGCGGTCTGGTCGAGCTGCCCGCCTATGTCATCGTGGCCGTCGTCCTCAACAGGTCAGTGATGAGCCATGCTCTACACCTGCTTGGGTCGGTGTCGAGTCCTGCTCTGCCCCGTGACGAGCCCCGCTCTGCCCCTGCTTGGGTCGGTGTGACAGATCCTGACAGCCTGCAATCGGATCGTCGTAAAGCCCCAGTCTCACTCGCGAGCACGTTGTGTGTTTTCTCCTACTTTAACTTGCCCCATACTCTTCACTGGGTCCCATTTCCTCACAGCGCGCTATCAAATGCCACAACTACTTACCAATAATTTGGTATTGGAAAGCAGTTTTGCTATACATAAGTTTGTTCTTACGATGTCTAATGATATATCTATTATGTATTACAAAATAAACTACAGACTGTAGTTTTAACAATTTAATGATATCAACACAAAGATAAGAAAACTCGCTATATAAATATTTGTTCAGAAGCTCCGGGCCTGGGTCAGCTTCCGTCACTGACGTGTTTGGTTATGGCTGTATTATGTGAGAATTTAGCGTATGGTCGACAGCCGCTGTGTAATGTGATCATAATTGCATCTTGGGGTTCCTGTCGACGGATTCCACCTTGCGGGCTCATGCTGCTAGGTCAAGGTGGCTGTATACAGCGTATGCTGCTTATACTGTTATAGTAGTATAAGGTATACTTTATACTGTTACTGCCCTGAACACATGCCCGTGCTCATATCTGTCTGATACTGTTCCGTGACCAGTACTGGGCTTTCTCTGCTGTGTCTCTGTATACTTGTTATACGACCTGTTACTTGCCATACTGCGTCTTTCTGTTATACAGTATACTGACAGTACTACCATGCTGTGTATGTCTGCAGCCATACTGAATACTGGGTATACTGTATTGCTGACAGTGACAGTACTGCCGTTGTTGTGTGTTGTACCAGGTTTGGCCGCCGGATGCCGCTCGTATGAGTTCCTGCTGTGCTCTGTCTGTATACCGGTATACGTGGGGACTGTACTGCCGTGGTGTGTGTGTACAGGTTCCGCCCGCGGAGCCCGCTCTGTATGTTCATGCTGTGTCTGTCTGTACTACGGTATTACTGGACTGTTACTGCCTGTGTGTTGGTACCCAGATTCGGCCGCCGGATGGCCGCTCTGTATGTCATGCTGTGTCTGTCTGTATACGGTATTACCGACTGTACGTTTGCCGTTTGTGTGTTCACAGGTTTGGCCGCCGGATGCGCCTCCTGTATGTCATGCTGTGGTCTGTCTGTATACAGGTATAAATGAGCTGCTACATCGCGTTGTATGGTGCCTGCTGTAGCAGGTCCGCCGCCCGGAATGGGCTCTGTAACTTTCAGGCTGTTCTGTACTGTCCTACACGTAAGTAACTCAAGAGCCTTCACGCTGCCAGTTGTGTGCGATACAGTTCGGGCCGGACACGTGGCGCGCTCCGTTGTAATGCTATGCCCCTTCGTCGGTTGCGACTACATAAACCAGCTATACTGACTGATACACTGCTGTTGAGCTGTACAGTTCGGCCGCCGATAGGCGCTCTGTGATGCCTTCATCGCTGTGTCTGTCTGATATAACGGAATACTGACTTGTACTGCCGTGTTGTGTGTGTACAGGTTCGGCCGCCGGATGCCGCTCTGTATGTTCATGCTACTGGGAGGCGGCTGCTGTCTGGCCATCGTGGGTCTGCCTCAGCAGGAGGAGATGGCTCGGCTCAGGATGCTGCTCGGTCTCATTGGTGAGCGATGATCCGTCCTTTGGTCAAACGTCGGTGGCTATGTGTATGCCCAGGATGATATTCTGTGACGCTATTTTCTCATGATTTATATGGGCTCATTTTGAGATGTTCAGGTTTTACAATGGCGGTTGAAATGGCAATCTGACCTGATTTCTACCTTATGTTCGATTTCCGGGGATTCGCGGTAGCTGACTTCCTCTGGCAGTTCGTGTTTACTTCGATAATTTACATCTAATATTTGCAATCAAAATGTCACAGACTAACCATTTGTGTGCCAACTACCAATTAACCGTGCCGTATGTCATCCTGAACATCCCCATCCCCTTGTGACCGGGGCCCCGTGTCCTTAACTTTCAGGTAAATTGTGCGCGTCGGCCAGCTTCTCCGTCATCTTCATCCACTCGGGGGAGATCTTCCCGACGTCCAAATTCCGTAACACGGGCTACGGCCTGGTGAACGTGTTCGCTCGGCTCGGCGGCATCTGCTACCCATTCATGGTGTTACTGGTTAGTAACGTCAGCACGCAGAGCATGACAGCAGGGACGGGTTCGATTCCCGTTGGGGTTAAGTTTTTAAAGATTTGAAACGTATCAACCGGCTAGGTTATTTGGCTTAGTTTTTTTTTTTTTTCTCGACGTAGATTCAAGTTTATTGTGGTTGAGTTCCACTAGAACGCTTTTATATGTTCATGCTAGCTGACCTAACTGGAAAATGTGTTTATCCACTAGCTTATTTTCTCTTTACACTGTAATTGAAACAGTCACTTTTGTCAGCATAAGTTCCAGCCTTTTCCGTTACAAAGTATTGTGTTCGTAACCAACTTTCTATATTGACACAACTATGTGATTTAAACCGGATAATTTGTCAAATTCCGTGCTGAACGGATGTACCTTCACAAGTTTCAATCAGCACTGCTGCATTCAACGAATATACATAGCAACCTTCCCTTGACGACTTTTACTTAGCGTCTACTATTTACCAAATCAATTCATTATAACATCTCTCCTGGACTTTCCTTTTTATAACCCTTGACGGCTTTTTTGTTTGTTTCAGACGACGTGTACCCCTGCCTGCACTTCGTGGGGTGTTTCGGCGCGCTTGGCGGCGGCTTTCCGTCTTCTGAAACCCTCGGTCTGTTCCGGAGAACTGGTTCGAGACCTCTGCCGGAGACCTGTTGGAGGAGCTGGCCGGTCCCGCCGCACACCAGAGATGTACCTCTCCGCGACACAGCGGACGCTTGGCGACGACTCGCCGGCCATGGGACCGGAACGTGCTCGTCAAAGGGCAGTCTGATCGGGGACACTTGGCCGGAACCGCATCGTCAAAGGCAGTCTGATCGGGGAACAACTTGGGCCGGAAACGCAAGACATTCGGTCCTACAATGTCAGTCTATAGATCGGTTCGGCGCACACTGGGCCGGGACGCATCGTCAAAGGCAGTCTGATCGGCCACGACACTGGGCCGGGAACAGCATCGTCAAGGCCAGTCCTGAAATCGGGACGACCTGGGGACGGAAACGCAATCGTCTAGGCAGTCTGATCGGGCGAACACTGGGCCGAAACGCATCGTTAGGCCCAGTCTGATCGGGGGACACTGGGCGGAAAACGCAATCGTCAAGGCCCAGCTTCTGATCGGCCACGACACTGGCCGGAAACGCATCGTCCCAAAGGCAGTCTTGATCGGGGAAACCTGGGCCGGAAAACGCAATCGGTCCCCAAGGCAGTCCTGAATCGGGGAACACTGGCCGGAAACGCATCGTCAAGCAGTCCTGATCGGGGAACCTGGCCGGGGAACGCATTTTGGTGCATTCGTCCAAGGAGTCCTGATTCGGGACGACACTGGGACCGGAAACGCCATCGTCAAAGGCAGTCTGATTCGGCACGACACTGGGCCGAAACGCATCGGTCTAAGGCAGTCTGATCGGCTGACGACACTGGGTCCGGAACGCATCGTCCAAGGCAGTCTGATGGGGAACACTGGGCCGGAACGCATCGTCAAGGCAGTCTGATCGGGGAACACTGGGCCGGAAACGCATCGTCAAGGCAGTCTGATCGGGCGGGGGAGGTTATCTGATAGGGAGGAAGGAGGAAGGTGGGTCTGATAGCGGGGGAGGTTATCTGAAGGGTGAGGTCATCTGATGAGGTTGTTTCCCCTTCCCCCGTTTCATGGGAAGGAGGGTTTGTGGGGAGGACCTGACGAGCGGAGGGGAGGGGGCGTCTGGACGTGGGGAGGGAGGTTTGGAAAGACTGATTTGATGGAGGAGGAATGTTGGTGGGAGAAAGGAGAGATGTTTCTATGGGGAGGGAGTCGGATTGTGAGGGACTGACAGAAGAGACAGGATGGAGCGTTAGTCGTGTTACTTGGCGTTCGTTTTCCCTGTGGAGGGTCTTTCCAGTCTGAGACTGCTGAGCTTCTGACGGGGTTGAGGAAACATCGAGACTGCTATGGAGGCAGTCAGCGTACACGGTTTGGGATTCCAGTATGCATGGTTTGTAGAGGAACTGCTAGGCTGATGGGCATCTCTCAGTTGATCGCTACCCGCGACTGTGAAGCTCTTACCGGAATGGATATCTTACTGTTGGACTCGAGGATTGCGCGGTTGTGGGCCTCGGGTTCAATTACCTGGCAATAGTTGCGATGTTTATGTGCGTTCGAGTGAGGCAGCGAACTGCAACTTCCATGGCGTCGAGCCATCAGACCGATGGGCCTATTTAGGTGTATCATAGTAAGACTCTCTGTGAGACTATGGCTGGGGCTGTCGTCGCCTTTTTCAGCCTGACGGGTGATTAAAAGACAGTGTTGTATGGCGATGCAACAGCGAATCTGATAAACTTCAGACATATCAACGTGCCTGGACCCAGCGATGCCTTAGGCAATACCTGGCCTGCCTATTTATCAATAGTACTATCATGCCAGCCGGTTCATGCGAGGAACTTGGTGTGGTACAATTAGTATTCCTCTACTGCCGTGCCTAATCTATCTCACGTCGTGTTCAAGTCTTTGTAACATCATTCCCACACCTGTCATGGTCACCGTGTCAGGTGCTGTCACTGCTGCTGCTAACAGCCGCCAGGAAACCTGCCGCGCCACTATATCCCGGTACAACGAAAGAAGTGCAATGCTTTCAGCCCTAGATGAGGCTCATGGCCTTCCCTTATTTTGTGTTGGTAGAAATAACGGATAGCGAAGGACTAGTGATAAAGGATTTGCAGAATCAGGGTAGATCAACGAAGTTTTGGATGGTGTCTTTTTCGCCTGTGGGAACTTTCCGCTGTGAAATTCTCCTCATATGGGCATTCTGTGTGTATTCTTATATACAGCATGTTACATGGTATCTTTATTGTGCTGGCCACCAATATAGCGGACTGTGTTGGTGTGTGGGTACTGGGTGTGCGCTGTTTTGGGTCTGCCGAGTTATCTGGCTGGCTGTGAGAGGTCTGTTGTGTGTAACATTAGCTATACTGTCTCCCGGGGCTCCAGCCAGAGGAACGATCGCTTCACTGCTCATGTTCAATAGCGGGGGCTTCACCGCTCATTTTCCATGGCGGGGGACCGTCTTCGTTCGTTGTAGGGATTGGGAATCGAGACTCGCCCGACTTCCGTTTGTTCTAGCTGTGGAGGAGACACCCATTCTAGTGTATTGTCTTCCATGCTGTATTTACACTGCATGCAATTCCAAGCGGAGGACCGATTGGGATATTGAGAAATATCCTCCAAGTTTGGGTATATTTTATGGCCTGCATTTGTCTCAAGCAGGCGTGTTTGATATTGTACGAGCAATATTGGTTGGTAACATATCCTGAACTTCGCTTTAACGCTTTCATCGAATTCCAAACGGCTATCCTGTGCGACATAATTTTGTTGTTCTTATATTGTATATTTTTACGGTTTGGTGATTTTTTGGTAGTATGCAATTCCTCCCTTATCTTTATTTTCCCCATTTATTTTCATATCTCGTTCACATTTTCTTTTCCACTGGCCTTGCTGGCCTGCGGATAAGGAACTTTATGTTTAATTACTTTATATTTAAGCACGTTGCGGAGCGCTGTGATGCGGTGACAGTGATGATTGTCGCCTGTGGGCCCGGTCTCGTCATTAGGTTACAGGATATGGCTGCGAGTGTTGGCTAGTTGGTCCCTTTCTGTACCTGACGCAGTGACGCGTGGTGGTTCCTTGAGCAATACCCTTTGCTCAATTTCCTGCGCGGATCAGACAGCGTAGACTTTGACCGGGAGTTCAAAAATATATGTAATGCGACACGAAATCCATTCCCTTGTTCTTCCACGTGAATGCGTGAGCATTTGCTAAAGTGATACTTCATTCTGAAGTGTATGCCTGTGACATGCCTGGCTGTTTTGCCTCGGTATTGATATTCTCGATAGCCTGTCAGTGAGAGGTATTTGCCGGCGTTGGTGTATGACTGTTGCTGAGATGGTGCGGTATGAACAGCTGTGCTCCGGTTCTGTAACCGTCCGTGTGTGTATGCCTGTTACCGTATTGGCGCTGTGTGAGCGAATATGCGCGCGGTATGAGCAGCTGTGCTCCGGTTCTGTAACCGTCCAATGCCAGCCTTATGCCGACACGATTACCGCCCTGACGGATCGTTCATTGGACGCTGTCGTCTGCCTTCGGAGGACGGGTGATTCCGATGGCGCTGTTATAGTGCTGTGAATGAAATGTCCCGTGGGATGGGAAATAAAACACGTTTACCGTTTGCAGACTGTGGGAAGTGGTCTGGCAGCGGATTGTGGTTAGGTCGGTACTGGTTTGCGCTCTAACGCCTGAACTCTGAAAGGTCGCATATTATTCAGTGATGCACGATGGAGCATTGGATTGCGTCCATGTGCGAACAATGAAATCATAGTTAATCTTAGGGTGTAATTCCGATTAGTAGGTGCAGGCCGCAACACGATGCTGATGTAGAGAAGCCGTCCTGACAAGTCTGGCGCTAAAGCCGCTTTTCGTAACATGACATTTCAATTTTTCTGACTTGTTCACTTATTTTGCAATTGTTTGCATGAAATTCTAATTTTAAATATTTACATTTGTCTTAATTAGGTTTTCAGTGAATAAGTGGCGAGACTAAAAATTCCCAACTGACATGTTCCTAGGCCACGAGTCTGCCTCTGATCTAGGACATGTCGACCTCAGCTGGTATTTGGGCTGCCCTGCACCGCGTGGCCTCTGTACACTAAGCTACTCAGGCCATCCGACTTCCAAGAGAACCGGTGCTCCTGAGTCGGACTTTCCAGTCGGCCGCGACATCCGGCCGGCCGGGGGGGGGGGGGTTAAACTCGGACAGCCGGTCTGGGGAAGGGGGGCTGAACCTCAGAACAGCCGGTCTGGGGAGGGGAGAGGAGGGGGGCGACCCGCTGTGACCTGTCAGACCGGCCCACACAGCAGAACTGGGTCGCGTGGCTCAGTCAGACACGAGAGGTGCTGCAGCCAACACCGGCCACCACTGCAGTGCTGAGCTCAATAGCAGATACCAGTGCTGAGCTGAACAGCAGATACCAGTGCTGAGCCTGAACAGCAGATCCCAGTGCTGAGCTGAACAGCAGATCCCAGTGCTGAGCTGAACAGCAGATACCAGTGCTGAGCTGAACAGCAGATCCCAGTGCTGAGCTGAACAGCAGATACCAGTGCTGAGCTGAACAGCAGATACCAGTGCTACTGAACAGCAGATTACCTGTGCTACTGAACATCAGATAACCTGTGCTACTGAACATTCAGATACCTGTGCTACTGAACAGCAGATACCTGTGCTTACGAACAGCAGATACCTGTGCTACTGACAGCAGATACCTGTGCTACTGAACAGCAGATACCTGTGCTACTGAACAGCAGATACCTGTGCTACTGAACAGCAGATACCAGTGCTACTGAAAAGCAAACTCTATTGGTGGTGATATTATTAACATAGGACACCAGTAGTGCTGAACCGGACATCTGGAACCAGAGGCCCTGGACCGACAGTGTGCAGTGGTGCTGCCGACCGTCGTGCACCAGTAGTGCTCCGCGTAAGGGAGCTATCGGTGGTGCTACGCTGAAAACGGACTCAGGTGGTGCTGCGCTGAAAACGGACACAGGTGGTGCTGCGCTGAAAACGGACACAGGTGGTGCTGCGCTGAAAACGGACACAGGTGGTGCTGCGCTGGAAACGGTCACAGGTGGTGCCGTTGGTGTCGCCCGCCGCTGTTACTAACCATGCAGTGGACACTGGGGTTGGTCGGAGAGGTGAGTACCTACTACAGTCTCCATTACTGAATCGAGGACGTCGATCTGAGCAGGCACGACTCTGTGTTTGATCGGACGTTAGTTGATATGTGCGAACATGCAGTACCTACTCGGATGCCCCCTATGTCCTGGTCGACCTTGAGGATTTGGATAACAGATCCATTAGATGTTGGATCTCTGTTGTAGTTCGTCGCGGGATCAAGTTAGAATCTCAGATCTGAAGTTGTTCGACTTCCCGCTTTTGAGAAGTTAACACTGCTGTGGGTTAGGTCATACCTACATATATAGTCATAAAGTACACATTGTTATCCATGGAACGTCCTACGGTTTTGCCATGAAACCAACTGCCCAGTAAACATGCCGACGTCGCTGGACATCGGCACACGTCCCATATGCCGAGGTCCAGCCGACGTCGGCATACCGCTGCCGCGATGCCGACATCTGCCGACGTCTAAATGTTTATTGGGTGGTTATCCGTTATTCACCAAGGCAGCAAAACTTTAACTTCCACGTGCATACCTACGTAGTACGTATTGTCCAGTGTCCATTACCAGTTCCCACTTTCCAACACGCCCAAATTCAAACAAATATAATTGCTTGCTCAAAATCCCTTAACCACAGCTTCCAAAGCTCATTATCCGGAATCCAAACATTCACATACAGATCCGGCCCCTGCCTCCAGAAACGACCAATCGTGCAGCTTGGCACTCAGGATATCTCCCCAGGTACGGTGCTAAACACCCCCTCCCCCCTCCCCCGGCGTGCGTACAGCGCTAACACCCCCCTCCCTCCCCCGACAGGCGGCGTGCGTGCAGCGTTAACTTAACACCCCTCCCCCTCCCCCGACAGGCGGCGTGCGTGTAGCGTTAACACCCTTCCCCCCTCCCCCGGCAGGCGGCGTGCGTGCGAGGTCAGTCGCTGGTAGACAGCTTCTTCTCGCTGTTCTACCGTCAAACATGCGACGACTTGCGCCACTCGCTGTTCGAGGTAGACAACCTCAGCGACTGCTCCGAGGAACTGGGCTGTCCGCTCAACCAGCACTGCGAACCCTTCACGTGTCAGGGCCTGTTCGTGCACAGGTGAGCCTTCACTTGAGGGAATGGAGAGGGCTGTGCATAACCGCATACCAGTGCGAGAGCCGGTACATGACCGAGGGCCGGCGCATTGTGCTATGAAATGTTATTATTATATGTTTTAAAGGATCATTTTTGTCGGACCGAATACCTGCCTCACGGACTCGGAAATGTCTCGAATAATGATATTATTGCAGCTGGAATGTTCCCTTTTTCTGCCTCTCATTATCATTATATCTCCATTAAGCCCCCGATCCATCAAGTATCACCACACGCCTCTGACGCCCCTCCCCCTCTGCAGATGCGTGTCCAACTTCCGCGAGGGTGCCGCCTGCGTGCGAGGCGACCAGTGCAACACCGGCTTCTGCCAGCCGACCTCCGGCACATGCCAGGCCATGGACGGCGCCTGTCCCGGCCAGCTTCTGAACGCCGGCGGCGTCTGTCTGGGCCTGTCCGCCTTCCGGGCCGCCTCCTGGACGGACGCCCGTGCCGCCTGTCCGGCTCTGTTCGGCGCCGGAGCGTCGCTCGTCTCTCCTTCAAACCGTGCCGAGCAGCAGAACCTGCAGACGTTCCTGGTGCTGCGCCGCGCCGCCGACGAGCAGCCCTACATCGGCATCTCCGACCTGCAGACCGAGGGCGAGTTCCGCTACGACGCCGGCGGCGGCAGGGTGGAGACGTTCAGCGCCTTCACGGCCGAGGACCTGGCGCGGAACGACCGCAGGCTCAGCTGCGTCACCCTGCGGCCGGTGAAGCTGGGCGTCGATCAGAACGGCTGGCAACTGAGCGAGTGTGACGGCAGCCGCAGGTTTGTCTGCCAGGCCGACCCCAAATTCGGACAGTGAGGTCGCTCAGAACGGCATCACGGGACAGTGAGGTTTGCGCCACGGCGCAGTGAGGTAGGCGCCACGGGGAAGTGAGGTGGGCGCCACGGGACAGTGAGGTAGGCGCCACGGGACAGTGAGGTGGGCGCCACGGGACAGTGAGGTAGGCGCCACGGGACAGTGAGGTGGGCGCCACGGCGCAGTGAGGTAGGCGCCACGGGACAGTGAGGTGGGCGCCACCGAGCCCGTGCTGAGGTAGAAAGTGGGCGCCACGGTGCCCGTGTTTGGGCAGTGAGGGGAGTGCAGGATGAAATGGCACGTAAGTGGCGCAGCGCTGCATTCAGTGTTCGATAATAGGTTGTGGGCCCTAACCTAACAAGAACCTGTGCTCAATAAGACGCCTGCGTGTGGTGACCCACGATGAGAGGAACGGAACTTAGCGCCTGTAGTTGACCGCTGAACCGCAGGGACCATGTGACCGCAGACCGCAGACCGCAGACCGCAGGGACACTCTGAATTTCAGCCAGCTCAGAAACTTGGTTCTCAGGTTCATTATCTGGGCCGCGTGAGCGGTCGTTTTTCTAACCGCTTCCCATTAATAGGTGACCAGGAGTGCCCCCGCCCTCAATCCCAACGATGCACAACACTTTACGTTAGAACCTGAAAACACAAGAGAAAATGTCGCGGCACTCCCAGCTAAGAGAACTGGAAACAAACATAAAGTAGCATAAGAAGAGAGGTAGGCTGATTGTTATGTCTTCATATAAGAGAAGAAGTCACTGCTGTAAGAAGAGAGGCAGGCTGAGTGCTATGTGTTCATATAAGAGAAGAAGTCACTGCTGAAAACAGCGAATGACTCCCCCCCAACTACGTTCCCGGGTTCTGCATTTACACATTCACATTTAACCATGGAGGTTAGTGCAGGGTTTCCAATCATTTAGTTGGGGTGCAAGGGGCAGGTCCTGGTCTATCCTGGGAATTGCCCTTGCTGGAAACCAGCACACCCAGCTAAGCGAGGTTTGCTGCTCAGCGGGTGTATTAGTTCCAGCGCCGCTTCGTTGTTTTACAATATTTATATTTGTAACTTGTGTAACTATATTTATGCTTGTAACTTATGTATCTTTATTTGTGTTTGTAAGTTGCGTAACTATATTTATGTTTGTAGGTTGTGTTGCACATATTGACCGGAAAGTCAAATATGGACCTATGTTTGGACCTATTTATTCTGTGTCACACGAATGACGAAGTTATGGTATATTTTTTTGTTACGGCAATCATGCACTGCGATATTAGATAATAAACGTAAATAAAACCAGTCCTTCTGCATGAGGCTCGGTATTTAGTGAAAGCTGTCTGTGGTTTCTGTTAGAACGTCTGCAAAGCTTTTCACGGCAGTCTTGATTTCCGGTACCGACTAAAAATCGCCTGGGTTGAAATGCGACATTCTTCATCTTGAGACGTCACTTTCTCGTGAACAGGATAACACAATTGATTTACGACGTATTGTATTTGGTTACGTAGAAATCGATTAGGTCTGGCATCAAGTTCAACCTGTCCAGACATGGTGCAACGCTCGTTTTCAAATTAACTTTCGATGTCTCCAACCCAAGAGGCTTTCGTGACCCTGATGGATGTTCAAAGAATGCATGTAAATCTATCCGGAATGACGTGTTTTTTAAAACACACAAATGAACATATCAAACAATAGTTTCCGGTTTGCATATGCTACTTCTATTTTCCCCGCTAGTGGTGCCCGTCCTTTTCACACCGACCCATCTTTAACACGAAATTAACTTGATTATAAAGTAGGCAACGGAAGTTACTTGGTCCGTTACCTGTTTTTAAAAGGTATCAAGATCGTTACTCCGTTATTGAAAAAAGCAGTTCGTTAGTAACGGAGTGCCTACAAGTGGAGTAACGGAAGTTGCCTTCTGCCACTACCGTACAAGGCCATCACTGTAAGTTGTCAATGGACTTTTTGGGCCAAATTTTAGCTGTTGAAAGCTTGTTAACGAGTTTATGGGAGCATTCAGCACCCTCGGGATCTGCTCGCGGTTTAGCTTTGTCTAAATATTGTCTCATAGTCACATACAATCAACGGAAATGTTCGCTCATGTACCTACACCACATTATTTATAATGATTTGGCTTACGATCGCTCCTTTCCAAAAGCGGAACAATGCATTACACATCATCGAGTAAATTGTATTCATATTACCACACGGAATATAAGCATCCAAGCGGCAAGCTCAATAATCGCTGTTTATATACCGCATTTCCAACATCTCAATATGACATTCCAATTGTCAGGGGAAATGTCTCAACTGTCATCACACGTCGCCAGTAACACATCGCGGCGTCTGCGTCACGTGCAGTCAGCCCGCGTCAGTATCTGCTGTTCCAGCGGCCCAGTCCGCCAGCGACCTCACCGGCGACCAGCAGATGCTCCACGCGGTCACCGCTCAGTCGCTCCCGTCAGCTAGGTCAGGAGCGACTGGTCTGGTCGAGGGATTTAAATCTCGAAACTGTTTGGTGAACCTGGGATTATATGAACGTCAATCCCGGGATTTTCTTTGCCTCCAGCTGAAGTTTGCCTCTGAAGCTGCCAAGGCGGACGGGCGGACGCTGCGGGGAATGATGAACCAGAGCGTGTATGATAATGACCTGCCGTGTAGCGATGTTTACTCTGCATTGTTAATTCTGCAAGTGCTACCTACAGATTTGAGCTCGCCAATCCGCTCTATGCCACTTTCTAGATTATATGAAATTATGAGGGGCGCTAGGCCCGCCCCCCCCCCCCCACGGGTGCGTTTTTCATGCGTTGCGTTGCGTTCCGTTACGTCTCGATGCGTCAATGCTTCTATCATTGGGGCGCCTCACAAGTAATGATGTCGTTTTCTGACCGAAAAGTGTCCAAGAAGTGTCCAAGAATTGTATAAGCCTAAATGACCGTTTACCAAATCGGTCACATTTTTTTCGGTTTTATTAACCCTCGCACCGACGGCGGGCGGATATCCGCCCCCCACAGGTTTTTCCGGACTAGCGGGAAAACGGCGGCGCGTATCGCCGCCAAATTTTGTATAGCTGTTTGGGCATCAATTACCCACACTTTCTGAAAAAAATGACCTAACTTTCAAGGTCACGTTGTCAGGTCACATTAAATGACCTGACCTCAAGTCACGTTTTTGTAAGT